>QJPP01004177.1:0-99924 GCA_003996215.1 Jaltomata sinuosa
TTCATGTACTCTATTACCATTCAGAGACATCTGTATATATTCTTTTGGTTTATTTGCACTCCATGTATGTAGTTGGGCTCTGTACTATGATACCAGGTCTTGGGGTTTGGTTTAGTTTCCGCATATGTATATATTTATATCCCTGTTATCTATTTTATTCGTCTTGTTCCCTTATTTGCTAGATAGTAGCCCATTACTAACTGTTCTGGGCTACGGGGATTGGTTCACCTACCAGGGGTTGTAGGTGCCATCATGACCGAGAAATTGGGTCGTGACATAATTATATACAAAATCCAAGATTTCTACACCCTAGAATCCTTGTTACACCAAATATTTCCACCTTAAGTCAAGCCAAACTATCCGTACTGCTCGTAACTAGCGATTCTAATGCATAGCAATCGTAGTACTTAGTTAGGGGAACAAAATCCTTACCTTTACGATAAAGTTTGGTGGAAAGTCAGTAGAAATTGCCTCCTTTCGCATATGCCTTTCCCCAAAACGTTCTTGAGAATTTTTGAATATTTTTGGGGAAGTTTCTTCATTAACTGCGACTTATTCCACTATAGAGGTCCTACTCCACTTTAGAAGCACTGCCGTAGGGGAAGTCACCCGCTATAGCGGGGTTGACCGCCTTGGCTTTCACTATAGCAGAAATTTCTTTGCTATAGCGATCATCGCCATAGTGGCGTGTCACCTGCTATAGTGGTTAACACGAGACAGAATCTCGGGAATCCTCTCAGTTTTGTATATTTTACAACACACCTTCAAACCTTGACGTTCCAGACTAACCCTTTCATGTCAAGTTCGATATCAGGAGTTCTACTCACCCGAATTCATTTCTGAAAAGTCCTACGGACTCTTTAACATCTAGCTAAAAGAAAATCTAGCTCAACCTTAGATATTTTATTCAATCCTTTTCTGGATTGCACTAGACCTTACCTCACTTAGAAATCGTCCAAGACTGGCCTAGCTCGAAATTTTCAACTCCCTCATCCAGAAGTTTTCTAACACGTTTCTTCACATGAATAGTTCACCCATAACAACGGAATAAGTCGTTACAACATTCTACAAAAAACAATATTACTAAAATTTAAAATTTCATAATAAAATCGATTAAAAGTACCAGTCCAAGTGTATGTATATAAGACAATGTGTACTAATAAAAAGGAAGAAGAAACTAATTGATGCATATATGCATTTTATTTCTTAGAAAACCAAATCGTGAAAATTGGGAGCACATTAAAGGAGCGTAATTTGCTTAATTAAAAGTTAAATTTTCTTACTTTTTTTATTTTTAAAGCAAATAACGTTGGTCAATATCATTATTCGCTTACCAAATATTCTCAAAGTGAAAAAAAAGGAAACAATACCAATTTTTGACATGGATAATTAGACAATATTATTTTTTCTTTTGCTATAAATCTCCAATGCTCAAATCTCAATCACCATAAGAAAGAAGCAGAAGAACTAAACTTATATGAATTAAAAAATTAAGTTATAGAATTTTTATAGAACACAAGTACTAAACTTCTAGTACTTTTCGGAAGACTTCCTGTCTTAACCAAAAGTTTCCTAGTCTACTACAATTTTAGACCCTACCCATCGTGAGTTTAGTTCCTATAGGATCCAATTTTTTATCCTAATGTGTATTATTCTAATTGTGTCCTTTCCTTGTATGTATTTGCTCAAATTAATAAAACAAGTAATATGTGATGACCCTTCCAGTCATCTTCGCATTTACGTATTTATTGTACTATTGGAGCTTTTTTGTAGCGGCCCCAAGTCATTTATGGCTTACTGCGACTGGTAGTTTGGTGCCCTGGTCGTTCATTTGGTTGTTTTACCCTTTTTCCTATTTTAGAGCTTTAACCTAGAATATGGTTAACTTTAGTCAACATTCTTAGCTAACGTACTCGGAATTGAATTCTGACAGTTCTGTTAGCTCTGTAGCATTGAGTTTGTTCTAGTTGGACCTTTAGTTGAGGCCTGAGAACTTTTGGTGTGGGTTTTGGGTGGTTTTCTCTATTTTCAGGCCATTTGAAGTTGAAATTGTAACTTTGGGTTACTTTCGATGATCGGAGTGTCGTATTCAAAATTTGATAATTCCATCAGCTCCGGAATGATGAGTTTGGTTTAGGAAGGTGGTTGGTTTGAGTTCTGAGTGAGCCAGACTCATTTTGAGCCTTTGAGTTCCTGTTTGTAAGTGTTGACTTGGGTCAACATTTCTCCAAAACAACCTCATATGGAAGTTTCATCAAATTCGTTGAGTCCGGAATGTCGTTTCCACTCTGTTAGCATTATTGATATCCGAATATTGGTTTCTGATTGTTCTCGTAATGCTCCGTCGAGTTTTGAAAAAATGCAGACTTTTTCTTATGGCAGGTGCATGCATCAAACCTCTATCGCGATCGTGAGACTCACCCTTCGTGACCGCGATAAAGCGCCTGACACCGTGTTCTTCACGATTGTGTAATCGTTGTTCGTGATCGCGATGAAGTCCCTCCTTCTCTATTCTTCGTGACTGCGTGGCTAGCCTTCTCGATCGCGATGGTCTAGCCAGCGTGGTCCTTGTGACCGTGAGGGGTCCTTTCGCGACCGTGATGAAGGATCCCTGAACATTATATAAGCTTTCACTTCGTCTCCTTCATTCAAAAACTCAAATTCTCCATTGTTGGCAGCTGAAAACTCATCTAAGCACTGTACTTGGTTAATTCTGCGTGCTGGGTTGCATTTTCCTTGGTCTTAATTGTTCCTCCATCATAATTGGTAAGTTCTAACCGCTTTGATCCGTCAAATTATCTCTTTTGATTCCTTAATTGACCCTTTGGTTGGCTGGCTGGTTTGAGCCAATTCTTTGGCCAATTTCCCTAAAAAACCTCAGCATGCACCCCTTGGGGGGGGGCTGATCATCGTGCTCCTGTTCATTTTTGATTTTGGGTTGCAGAGCCCACGGGCCCGCCAGTAACCTAATTTTTTACCCGACTACAATTGTGGCATTATAGGTATCATTAGACTCATTTTAACATCTTATATATGATTTTGTTAGTTTGATCCTTGTTCAGAGCTTCTCGGAGAAGTTCAGCCCCTGACATCGTCGTTCCTCCAGCTTGTCATTGGACGACTGGTAGATTATGGTCTAAACTCCCTAGAATTATCATATATCGGATAAAATTTTACTAGCTGGCATCCTTGGGTTGGGTTATTAGGTTGATACCACATACCCTAACCATTTTTCTGCGATTCGCCCCGTTTCTTCTCTCCGTTGTGTGTACTATTCTTAGTAGTTGATGATATCACCCTTATGGCCCTGTGTGGACTTGTTTGACTCTAGAACTTATATGGTGGGTTATTCGGGAGTGCCCGTGAGTCTCGAGCATCATTATCATGATATTATGCTTGCTATCTGTGCTGTAGAGTGATTGAAGCCTGTGCAGGGACGATAGGTTATTGTGGGCTGGGGGCCACTATTGTGATTATGTATGCCATTCACCATGCATATAGATAGGGAGGAGTTTTTCTTGATTTTACTATGGTTTTGGCTTCGGGCCTACTAGGACTGATTTCCTAAACTTTACATGGCCCGTGGGGCCTGTTTTCAGTAAAAATAATCTAAAGGGGGTTCGGTAATGTTTGATGGGCCTTCTTAGGGTAAGGGAGATTTAAAGGATATTTTCTCACTAGTTCCACTTATACTGGACTCGATGGGGTTGAGTGCTATACTTATTTACTACAGCTTCTGGGGTGATGCTAGACTAGGCGGGGCTGTGTGCTAGGGCTATTAGACTTACTATTTTAGAACTGGATACCCTCCACGGAGCTTTACTTGAGGATTGATTTGAGATTGTGGGGAATCTAGTATGTTTGTTGGGGGCCTTCATGGACCTTGCCATTCTGGACCAGAGACTATAAGCTGCGGGTGCCGGAGGAAGGGTTTAAGGTGTAGTAGGGGTATACGGGTGTGACCTTACATGGATCCTATCTTCTAGGACTTATAGGTCACCGAAAGCGGGTAACATACGGTACTACTATCACTCTTTACTTAGCATGGCATCACAACATTCATCTGTATGAGGTACCACCTTTGTTTGCTATTTGTTGATTATACGCTCCGATAGTGTGGGATGCCGGAGGGTTTTTTTATCACTTGTTTGTGTTCCCTGATTGTATGGGCGGGGGAGGGGGACTGTAGGTATATTCTTGTTCATTATCATGATACTATCCCCTATCTCGATTATGATTTTGAGATATTATTCTACAACGTGGTTAATTCTGGTTTTAAGAGTGATAAGATTAGTTTGGGTACTGATTCCTATTTTCCGAGCATGTCTACCTTTACTCTTCTCTTCTATTCCTTATACTTGAGGTTACCGATATACCGTTTACTTCTTAAACTTATTATGTATATACTGTTATTGCAAGGATCTCAGGTGCATTATTTCTTTCTTACACCTGTACCTGTTGCGTATATATTCTATTTGCTAGCCTTGTATATTGTTCTATTGACTTCCCTCTGGGCTAGTTCCGGTGTACTTTTTGTTGATTTTGGTGACTACTTGCTTTTATTCTGTCTGTTACCACACTTTTATCTTATATGTGCCCAGTCGGCCTATGATACCTACTGGGTACCTTATGCTTCGTATTTGGTGCTCATACTACACCCTGCATCTCCTGGGGCAGATCCTAGTGTGGGACATCATCATTGGCTGGTGGAGACTCGTGCGAGGTGCTGCTTTTGTTAATATTCTGGACTGAGGGTGAGCTCTTGGCGACCGGAGCTTAGCTTTTAGTTTATCTTTTGATTATGTACTCTACTTCTACTCAAAGACAACTTTGTGTATATATTGTTTTGGACCCTTGTACTCCATATGTAGATCCGTCTCTTATACGCTATGATACCAGGTTTTGGGTTTGGTTTAACTTCCGCTTTATATTTATATTATTCCTGTTATCTATTTTCTTCATCTTGTACCTTTGCCTCCGCTTATTTAAACTGTTCTTCCACTTTGTTTGCTAGATAGTAGCCCATTACCGATCGTTCTAGGCTACGGGGATTAGTTTGCCTACTGGGAGTTGTAGGTGCCATCATAACCGAGAAATTAGATTGTGACAGCTTGGTATCAGAGCTCTAGGTTCACCGGTGTCATCGATATGGGAGCCAATGTCTAGTAGAGTCCTGCAGATCAGGGCGGAGACGTCCGTACTTAATCTTCGGGAGGCTATAGTGACATCTTAAGAAGAATTAGACTTTTCTTGTTTCTATCTCGTGCGTAGTTTCCTTGGAAGTTTGTGGAAATCTTACTTACTGTGGTTCATTCGTCCGTAGATGGTTCGTATGAGATCTTCAGCTTCTGGTGGAGGAGAGCCTCCTGCCCCTACACCTCCAACTCCAGCTAAGAGTCGGGTTGGTCACAAGGGTAGAGGTAGGGGTCATGGACGCCCCAGAGCAGTGGCACCAACTAGGGCTGCTAGGGTTGAGGTAGAGCCCGAGTATGACTACTAGCTAGAGTTCACTCCGAAGCAGCAACATATGGACCCGGGGGCAGCCCAGGTACCACCAGCTCCAGTACCAGCTCCAACACCCGTTTCTGTGCCAGCTTCAGCCCCAGCTCAGTCTTCGGATATCAGGGGTTTGATTGTTCAACTTTTGGGGATTATTGGGGAGAGACCTTCGGAGATAGCACAGACACCCACTCAGGAGGCAGCCCTGGGTGTTCAGAGTTCAGGAGCGCAGCCTGCTACTGCGGCTCCCCATGCCACGGTTGTCCCGATTCCTTCAGTTGCACAGTCTCTTGCTCCTCACCCATCTTTGATAGATGTGGAGCAGAAGGTGTCGGGTAGGTTCTTGAGGTTGGCACAACCAAGATTTATTGGTATGTTGGGTCAGGACCTGCATGATTTTATTACTACATGTGAGGAGATATTGCACTATCTGGGTTTGTTGGAGACTCACAGAGTCGGTTATACCACCTATCAGCTGAAGGGCCCAGCGAAGCTATGATGGAGGGCACAGGTTGCTTGCAGATCTTCTACATCGCCTCCTTTGACCTGGTCCGAGTTCTATGAGGTCTTTATGGCCAAGTTCCTGCCTCAGAATGATCGTGAGTAGCGCAGGGACTAGTTTACTCGTCTTATGCAGGATTCTACAATTGTCTCAGAGTATGAGACCCGTTTTCACTAGCTAGTGCCGTTTGGAGCTATGACCATTCCTACTGAGGCAGATATGATTCGCAGTTTTGTGTGGGGTTTGAGACCAGAGATTAGGCAACCAGCTGAGATATTGGTTACCGGTGGTTGGTCATTTTAGGCTATCATAGACTATTCCCATTCTGTAGAGGACTTACATCGACATGATCAGGGGGTCAGAGATAAGATGCCTCGATATCAGGGTGGCTACAGCGGTTCTAGACACGGTGGTAGAGGTTCAGGCTAGTGGGGATGGGGTTATTAGCCACAACAGCATCAGGGTCAGGCCAGTCGACCGGTTCAGGCATCGCTTCAGGCTTCTGGTTCTCAGTTTGAGTAGGGTCAGAGCAGTCAGCATGGTCACAGTAGTTAGTCTGTGAGAGGTACTGCTTTTGGGGCATCAGGCTGAGGTGGCCACATAAGTTCAACATGTTTATCTCGACAAGGTGGGCCGTCATGGCCGTGCTATGAGTGTGGGGTCAGCGGTCATTTTTCTAGAGATTGCCCCCAGTGGGGTACAACCTATTATGAGTGCGGAGTTAGTGGATATTTTGCTAGAGATTGCCCCTAGCGGGGTACAATTCAGTCTATTTGCTCTATTCAGCCATCGGCTCGAGGAGGTGGCGGTCAGGGTAGAGGTGGTGCTCTGCATGGCATAACAGGTAGTAGGGATGGTGGTCGAGCAAGTGGAGGTCGCCGTCAGTTCTATGCGGTCCCTGGGAAACAGGAGGTAGAGGCCTCAGATGCTTTGATTACAGGTACGATTTTTGTATGCCATCAGTTTGCTATGGCTTTATTTGATCCTGGATCCACTTGTTCATATGTATCTGCCTACTTTATGCCTTGTTTGGGGTTGGCTAGTGAGCCATTATCTGTTCATGTTTCTGTTTTGACCCCAGTAGGAGATTCTTTAGTAGTGGATCAGATTGTGAGATCTTGTGTGATATCTGTTGGTGATTTGGACACTTGGGGTGATTTCATGATACTCGATATGTTAGATTTTGATGTGATACTGGGCATAGACTGATTATACCCTCACCATGCAATTTTGGATTGTTATGCAAAGACCATTACTATAGCTGTGCCTGGTGTATCCCTGGTTGTGTGACAGGGTTCTGTTAGCCATGCACCACCCGGGATCATCTCTTATCTTCGAGCTAGGAAGTTGATTTCCCGTAGGTGTTTAGCTTATCTAGCATATGTCTGAGATGCTAGTGCTGACCCTCCATCTCATGAGTCTGTTCTTATGGTTAGAGACTTCCTAGATGTTTTTCCTACCGACCTGCCAGGCCTTCCACCTGAGAGGGATGTTGATTTTTCCATTGAGTTAGAGCCGGGCACCAGGCCCATTTCTATTTCTCCCTACCGTATGACTCCTGTTGAGTTGAGAGAGCTTAATGAGCAGCTCTAGGATTTGTTAGCTAAAAGGTTCATTAGGCTGAGTGTGTCTCCTTGGGGTGCTCCTGTTCTCTTCGTGAAAAAGAAGGATGGGTCAATGCAGATGTGTATTGACTATCGGCAGTTGAATAAGGTGATAGTAAAGAATAGGTATACAATGCCGAGGATTGATGACTTGTTTGATCAGCTCCAGGGTTCAACCATGTTTTCAAAGATTGATTTGAGGTCCGGCTACCATCAGTTGAGGATTAAGGCGGAGGAAATCCCTAAGACAACATTCCGGACACGTTATGGACACTATGAGTTCCTGGTGATGTCTTTTGGGTTTACTAATTCCCCTGCAACCTTTATAGACTTGATGCATAGGGTGCTAAGCCCGTATCTAGATCTGTTCGTGATAGTCTTCATTGATGACATTCTGATATACTGGAGGAGTAAGGATGAGCATGAGCAGCATTTGAGGACTGTACTTCAGACTTTGAGAGATCATCAACTTTATGCCAAGTTCTCATAGTGTGAGTTTTGGCTTGCGTTTGTTGCATTCCTAGGGCACGTGGTGTCTAAGAATGGGATTAGGGTTAATCCGGGTAAGATTTTTGTGGTTCGTGATTGGTCTAGACCTACTACTCCTACCAAGGTTCGCAACTTTGCTGGGTACTACAAATGGTTCTTTGAGGGATTTTCTTACATAGCAGTACCCTTGACTATGCTGACTAGGAAGGATGTCCTATTCCAGTGGTCGGATCAGTGCGAGGATATCTTTCAGAGGCTTAAGCCTTTATTAACTTCGGCTCTAGTTCTAACTTTGCCGATTAAGGGTCAGAGTTTCTCCGTGTATTGTGATGCTTCAGGGTTTGGTCTTGGTTGTGTGTTGATGCAGCAGGTTCGAGTGATAGCATATGCGTCGAGACAAATGAAGGTTCACGAGTGCAATTACCCAACTCATGACTTGGAGTTGGCAGAGGTAGTCTTCGCGCTTAAGGTATAGAGGCACTACTTATATGGAGTTCACTGTGAGATATTCACTAATCACCATAGTCGTCAGTACATTACGAGTTAGTGGGAGCTGAACTCGAGGCAGAGGAGATGCATTGAGCTACTGAAGGATTACGATTTCAGTATTTTATACCATCTGGGCAAGGCAAACGTGGTAGCGGATGCCTTGAGTCGGAAGGCAGTGAGTATGGGAAGCCTAGCTTCACTTTCAGTTTTTGAGCGACCATTGGCCTTGGATATCCAGTCCTTGGCTAACCGATTGGTTAGGCTTCACTTGTCGGATCCTAGCAGAGTTTTTGCCAGTGGTGAGGTCCGATCTACTCTTGTTGATCATATTCAGAGCCAACACATTGAGGATTAGAGTTTGTGTGACCTTCGTGACCAGGTAGTTTGGGGTGAGGCCAGCCGGGCTACTTTGGGTTCTGATGGTATTCTGAGGTTTGATGGCTGACTTTGTGTTTCGAGGGTTGCTGATTTGATTCAATTAATACTCCGTGAGGCACATTGTTCTAGATAATCCATTCATCCTGGAACGATAAAGATGTATAGAGATTTGAGATAGCTTTACTGGTGGTGTGGTATGAAGTCGAACGTAGCAGAGTTTGTATCTCGGTGCTTGAATTGTCAGCAAGTGAAGTTCGAGCACATGAAACTGGGTGGCTTGCTGCAATGACTTCCCATTCCTTAGTGGAAGTGGGAAGGTATTACTATGGACTTTGTTGTTGGTTTTCCTCGTATTTCTTGGGGTTTTGATTCCATTTGGGTGAATGTGGATCGACTGACTAAGTTGGCCTACTTCTTGCCGGTTCAGACTTCCTATGGTGCTGAGAGGTTAGCTAAGATTTACATTCGTGAGGTTGTTTGGTTGCACGGGGTCCCAACTTCTATCATTTCAGACCGCGGCATGCAGTTCATATTTTAGTCTGGAGAGCTATACAAAGGTATTTGGGCATGGAGGTTCAGCTTAGTATCACTTTCCACCCTCAGACAGATGGCCAGTCCAAGAGGACTATTCAGGTCCTGGAGGACATGCTACAGGCTTGTGTACTTGACTTTGGAGGTTCATAGGATAAGTTTGTGCCTTTGGCCGAGTTTGCTAATACTAATAGTTTCCATTCTAGCATCGACATAGCACCTTTCGAGCCCTTGTATGGTAGGCGTTGCAGATTGCCGATTGGTTTGTTTGATGGGTTAGAGTCCAGACCACAGAGTACAAATTTTCTTAGAGATTCCTTGGACAGAGTCGGTTTGATTCAGGACAGACTTAGAGCAGCCCAGAGTAGGCAGAAGAGCTACGCTGTTATAGACTTTGTGCCTTGGAGTTCAGTATTGGTGACTTGGTTTTCCTTCGAGTATTGCTCGTGAAAGGTGTGATGAGATTTGGTCAGTGGGGTAAGCTTAGCCCCAAGTTTTTATTGGGCTATTTTAGATTCTACAGAGGATTAGTAGTGTTGCCTACATGTTGTCTTTGCCTCTGATGTTTTCAGCTGTTCACCCAGTTTTTCATGTCTCGATGTTGCGCCAGTATGTGCCAGATGAGTCTTATGTGTTGCATTAGGATTCAGTTCAGTTAGATGAGAGTTTGTCATTTGTTGAGGAGCCGATAGCTATTCTGGCTAAAGATATCAGGAGGTTGAGATCTAGAGAGATTCCGGTTGAGAAGGTTCAGTGGAGACATCATTCGATCGAGGAGGCTACTTGGAAGACCGAGAGTGAGTTGCGTGCTCAGTATCTGCCGTTGTTTGAGCCTTCAGGTACTCCCTTCTTCTTGACTTTCGAGGACGAAAGCCTTTTTAATAGTGGATGTTGTCATGACTCTTTCGGTTATCTTCGTGTTTACGAATTTATTGTACTATTAGAGCTTTTTTTTAGTGGCCCCAAGTCATTTATGGCTTGCTGGGACCGGTAGTTCGGTTCCTTGATCGTTCGTTTGGTTGTTTTGCCCTTTTTCCTGTTTTAGAACTTTAACTTAGAATATCGTTGACTTTAGTCAACATTCTTAGCTAACGTGCTCAGAATTGAATTCTGAAAGTTCCGTTAGCTCTGTAGCATTGAGTTTGGTCTAGTTGGACATTTAATTGTGGCCTGAGAACTTCCGGTGTGGGTTTTGGGTGGTTTTCTCTGTTTTCAGGCCATTTGGAGTTGAAAGTGTAACTTTGGGTGGCTTTCAATGATCAGAGTGTCTGATTCGAAATCCGACAATTCCACCAGCTTTAGAATGATGAGTTTGGGTTGGAAAGGTGGTTGGTTCAGGTTCCAGGTGAGCCGGACTCATTTCGAGCCTTTTAGTTCCTTTTTGTTAGTGTTGACTTGGGTCAACATTTCTCTTAAACGACCTCGTATGGAAGTTTCATCGATTCTGTTGAGTCCGGAACATCATTTCCACTCTTTTTGCATTATTGGTTTTTGAATATCAGTTTTTGATTGTGCCCGAAATGACCCGTCGAGTTTTAGAAAGTTGCAGACTTTTTCTTGTTGCAGGTGCATGCATCAAGCCTCTATCGCGATCGCGAGACTCACCCTTCGCGACCACGATAAAGCACCTAGCACCGTGTTCTTCGCAATCGCGTGATCATCGATCGCGATTGCGATGAAGTCCCTTCTTCTCTGTTCTTCACGACCGCGTGGCTAGCCTTCTCAATCACGATGGTCTAGCCAGCATGATCCTCGCGACCGCGAGAGGTCCCTTCGCGACCGCGATAAAGGACCCCTGAACAGTATATAAGCTTTCACTTCGTCTCTTTCATTCAAAAAATTAAATTCTCCATTATTGGCAGCAAAAATCTCATCTAAGCACTGTACTTGGTCAATTATGGGTGTTGGGTTGCATTTTCCTTGGTCTTAAGCGTTCCTCCATCGTAATTGGTAAGTTCTAACTGCTTTAATCCCTCAAATTAACTCTTTTGATTCCTTAATTGACCCTTGGGTTGGCTGGCTGGTTTGAGCCAATTCTTTGGCCAATTTATCTCAAAAACCTGAGCATGCACCCCTTGGGGAGTGGTGATCATCGTGCTCCTGTTCATTTTCGGTTTTGGGTTGCGGGGCCCATGGTCCTACCGGTAACCTGATTTTTGACCCGGCTACAATTATGGCATTATGGGTATTGTTAGACTTGTTTTTATGTTTTATATATGATTTTGTTAGTTTGATCCTTGTTCGTAGCTTCTCGGAGCAGTTTGGCCCCGGACATCGTCGTTCCTTTGGCTTGTCATCGGATGACAGTTAGGTTATGGTCTAAACTCCCTAGACTTAGCATATATCGGATAAAATTGTACTAACTTGCATCCTTGGGTTGGGTTATTAGGTTGGTACTATAGACCTTGACCCCTATTCTGCGATTTTCCCCGTTTCTTCTCTCCGTTGTGTGTAGTATTCTTAGTAGTTGATGTTATCACCCTTATGGCCCTGTGTGGCCTTGTTTGACTCTGGAACATAGACGGTGGGTTATTTGAGGGTGCTCGTGAGTCCCGAGCATCGTTATAGTGATATTATTCTGGCTATCTGTGCTTTAGAGCGATTGGAGCCTGTGCAGGGCCGATAGGTTGTTCTGGGCCGGGGGACACTGTTGTGATTGTGTATGCCATTCACATGCATATAGATAAGGGGGATTATTTCTTTATTTTACTATGGTTTTGGCTTCGGGCCTACTGGGACTGATTTTCTAAACTTTGCATGGCCTGTGGGGACTATTTTTGGTAAAAATGATCTAAAGAGGGTTTGGTAACGTTTGATGGACCTTCATGGGGTAAGGGAATTTTAAAGGATATTTTCTCACTAGTTCTACTTATACTGGACTCGATGGGGTTGAGTGTTAGACTTATTTACTACAGCTTTTGGGGTGATACTGGACTAGGCGGGGCCGTGTGCTAGGGCTATTGGACTTACTGTTTTCGACCTGGATACCCTCCAGGCAGCTTTACTTGGGGATTGATTTGATATTGAGGGGCATCTAATATATTGGTCGGGGGCATCCATGGACCTTGCCGCTCCAGACCAGAGGCTGCGAGTTGCGGGTGCCGGAGGAGGGGGGGTATACGGTGTAGAAGTGGTATACGGGTGTGACCTTCCATGGATCCTGTCTACTAAGCCTTATAGGTCACCAGAAGCGGGTAACATACGGTACTACTATCACTCTTGACTTAGCATGGCATCACATCATTCATCTGTGTGAGGTACCACCCTTGTTTGATGTTTGTTGATTTGTAAGAAATGGATCCTTCATTATTTCAAAAACATAACGTCGTGAAATTCAAAAACGAGATAAAAATATTTTTGGTATTAAGTGGGGTGACGTGGCAAAAATTTCAGACTTTTGGAAATCATCCGGGCTGATGTCACTCTGCTATAGTGGTATTTTATCGCTATAGCAGAACTGCTATGGCCGAAGGTCATTCGCTACAGCGGAATGACGGAAGGCAGAAGCCTCAGAACGAGTTTTTAATAAAATATCTCTCCTCCTCAATTGAGAAACATACGAGGGTTTCTCCAAAAACCATCCTATGCTTCTCCAAGACTTGGAAACTATGAGAAGGAAGGATTATAGCTGAAGGAACGCAAAAAAGTGGATTCCAGGACCATCATTCAACCGGGAATGCCTTCACGGAGCCAGAAACGCAAACTTGCAGCTGCTTAGTGCCCAGGTACGTTAGGTTTTCACTTGAGTAGATAGACCTGTTTATATTCGTACTATGGTATAGTTGAAAAGGAGAATCCATGATTAGGTCTTCGGGATCGGAGTCTGGCGGAATCAGTGTTGGTTATGTGTGAACTAGGAATTGGTTGGTTGAAATGGTGGGTTGCTAATATGTATTTGTTGGTTGTATATGTTGTCTTGATTTGGGAAATGATAATATTTTGGGGACTGGGATGTCAGAAAGGTTCGGGGAACCAGGAAATGCTTGGGTAACTAAATGGGTAATAAAAATGGAGAAATTCCTAGATAAGGTTTCGGACGCATGAGTAGAATAATAAGGAGTAGATAAATCACCAAGGTTAAGGGGTGGTTTTCCCCATGTGGTAATTGACTTGAAAAGGTTCAAAATCAATGTAGTTATTATAGTGTGTTAATAGAAGGGGGGACGGGATGGGACTTAGTCTTCGGACGGGTTAGGAATTGACTACATACCCGGGAACAAGGGTAGGTGATGGTTGCTTCCTGTATGCTTTGTGTGTTTAAGTACTCCTTTCTAAGTATCTGTATGAGATGCATTGCTTAGGGAATGATTAGAAATGTCTAATAGTTCTGTTAGCAGTCTGGTAAATTGAATGTTGTATTGTGCTTGTTGGTTTACAAGTTGATTGTTTATTTTTGTGACTGTGGATAGTTTGACTTTGGTTGGCTCAGGTACCATGCCTGGTATGGGGTAATACTAACGGTTGTCTTGGATACCACACTTGGCATAAATATATATACTAACGGTTGGCTCGGGTACCACGCCTGGAACAGGATAATACTAACAGTTGGCTCGGGTACCACACCTGGTACGAGTTTACTTTATTGTGTTATTTCATCTTTATTTAATGGATCCTTGAGTGGACCGGGTTGTGAACTTGAATTGTGGTTGCGTATTTTGGTCCTTGAGAGTTGTTATATTGATTTATGAGTTGGTCTTGGTGTAGACTCGGTGATTTGTTTGACACTTAGGTGTTGTCTAGAGAGGGTCTAGGGTAGGTCCGGGAGATGTAATGATGTGTAATGGTCGTTTGTTGCAGATTGTTGATCATGGTTGTGGAGTGGTTTACATGTGGTTGATAAACTAGGGGAATGACTGAGCGTCTGGCATTGGGTGACTAGCTGGTGTATCCTATAAAGTGCTGTCTAGGGATCTGGGAGGGGTCTGGGTATTTGTGAGTAGTGCCATGAGGGTATTGGGTCTGGAATGACAGGAACTGGGTCATTTATGGATGCATAGTCAGGGGATTGACTAGTATAATAGTGCGGTAGTTAAGGTTGGACTTAGTGGTTGGTCTAAGGTTGCGTGACTTGGGAGGTCTAAGGTTAGTGTGACTTGGGAAGTCTAAGGTTGTGTGACTTGGGAAGTCTAAGGTTAGTGTGACTTGGGAAGACTAAGATTAGCGTGATTCAGAAGACGTGAGAAGGAGAGAGTTGGCAACGGAAGGAATAGAAAGGGGTGAGGTAAGGGGTGTGAGTAGACGATCGGTTGAGATCGGGTCTGGTAAAGGTAAATGGTGGAGGATAGGGCTGTACTATTTATTACATGCTTTCCCAGTTTTCTGATATGATGATACGTGTGGATTCAGGTCGACCGATGATGCCTACCAAGTACGTGTGGTTGTACTGACTCTATTCTTGCTATACCCTCTTTGGTTATAGTCTGGTTGCAGGGTTGGTGATGTTTCATAGGTACATGACGATGGTGATCTGCAGTAGCTTCTGTCCTTCGATTCCATGATGGTAGTTGTGTCTCATTTGTATCTCTCTGTATAAACTCTGTAGTAGCTCTTGTACCTGTTTAGACTAGGTCCTAGGGAGGGTATTTAAAGTTGTAAAACTGTTGGTTGTAATCTTCATAAAAAATATGTTATAAAGGTTTTCGTATATCAAAAGGTTATTTCATGATTTGTTTTCTCTTTTCTGCATTTACCTGTTGGATGGGTGGTAAGGGTTCGTCTATCTAGGTGCATAAAGTAGGTGCCAGCATAGCCCGGTAGGTTGGGTCATAATAGATGGTATCAGAGCCTAGGTTATCGGTCTACCAGTACAAGAGCAAAATATTGAATAGAGTCCTGCGGATTGGTGTGTTGACGTCCACATCTAATCTTTGGGAGGCTATGAAGCATTCTAGGAAACGTCTTTCTTCCTTCATTCCTTTTCGTGTGGTTCATTCACTTGCTTGTATGGGTTGAGTCCAATTGGTATCTCTCGATCCCAATTGGTATCTTGACAAAGTAAAGGGGTGGCCATTGTACTCTGGTTGTAATAAGACAAGCAAGGAAAATTGGAACCGAGAAGGTTCCAATTGGTATCTAGCCTGAGAGGCTATGGTAATACATGGATAACCGGCTAATGGTCATCCATGAATACGAATTGAAGGTGAATTTGTGTGACTTAATTTTTTCTATGGTCTGAAGTGAAAATGTTGTGTATTACTGTGTTTGTAAGACCTATTTGAATTATGTGAACTTGGTTGCCGGGAAATGAATGATGAGTCTGCAGAGGGTCATAAGTTGAAGGTAGTGTATCTTGGGTATGTGCATAGTTGTTAATTGTAGTGACTGAAATTGTATCATGTCCTAAAAGGTACGTATTATTTGTTAAGATGATACGAGAATGGAAAATGTGACTGTAGGGAAACTTCAATTTCAGGATGGTCGGGACTTGGTTGGGAACCATGGGAACAAGGGAGTTATTCGTGCGTAATAGCGGGAAGCTATCGTTGGGAACAATTGTCCTTTTAAAAATCTGTTGTGATTGGTAATTTTTGTGATTGATGCTGAGTTTTATATATTCATTGCCAGGAATGGTCTTAAGGGTAGTCTAAGACCATTGCGGGATCAACGAGATTAGACAATGATAACCGGGAAAAGGGAAGGGTACACTTGCTAAAAAAATCATTTTTCTGGGCTGTCACCGTCTGGACCGCCATAGCGGAACTGTACCGCTATGGAAATCCCGCTATAGCGGAATTTTTATTGCTACAACGGTACCGCTATGGCGTAGTGGCAACCTTCATAGCGGAAGGGCGTGAGGCAGAAACCTCACCCTGTTTTCCCCTATTTTTCATTAATTCTCGGGACGATTTAAAAGCAGGAATTAAGCTTCGAATTGCTAGGTAAAACAAGAAATCAATGATTTAACTATCATAGTGTGCATATAAGAGAAATTGTCTAAAACAAGCATCCATGTGCGTTAATAAAATGGGGGAAAAGGAAAGGGTAATACTGTCTAACATGCCCCAAACGGGGGCAACCAAAAAGCTGTAAATTGTTCAAAGGTAAAAGGGGAGGGGGGAGGTCCTAAGCCTCATCATCGCTTAGGAAGGTAAACTCCTGCCTATCCTCGGGTTCAAGGGTGGGAAGCTCTTGGCCTGGGGCAACACAAGAGAACATGACCTTGATGGTCTTCCACATCCGAGCAAACATACGGTCCCGGGAGCTCCTGTTCTTCTTCTCTTCCTCTAACTCCCTTCGGAGTGCAGCAAAGTCCTAAGCAGTAGGGAGCGGGGTTGTACCTCCAGTGGCGGTGCCCTGCGTGAATCTCTAGACTGTGGCCAAGGTCTCCTCTAGCTGGGCGCTAGTGATAGGGGGCTAAGGCTGGGGAGGGGAAGGAGTGTCGTCATCATCATCATCATCATCGTCGGCATCCTCGACCGTCTGACTTCTTTCTACTTTGTCCACCTTTCTCTTCTTCTTGGAGACTACCTTTACTCGGACAGGGTCGATGGGGTCGTCCATATCCACCTCCAAGTCAGTGTGGTCCTCAGGTACCCCAACCACCTGCACAACTCAGATATCAAGCCTGGAAGATAGGGGCCCTTCCTATGACCCCGGTAGAATTCCTTCCACTCGAAGATGATTTGCTCAACTACATTCATGATATTGCCTTGCATGGAACAAGCAATCACCAGGGCCCGGGCATAGGTCAAGTCGGTCTTGTTACCCGATGGACGGATCCTATGAGACACCAAGTTGAGCCACATCCTAGCCTCCGCAGAAAAGTAAGTACTAGTGACACCCTCGGGGCTAACCCAATAGACCTTATCCCTACACGTCTCATCCACCAGAGTGTCCCTCAACCAAGTCATATCCCAGAGCCGGAACTTAGCCTTATAGGTTTCATTGGAGACGTGAGGCACTCCAAGCACTCTATTGATAATCTGAGCGTCTATAGGGCGTCCACTCCGCAGATACAGATGGTGGGGTTGGGCTCATTCTAATGGACTATAAGAAGAATGGCATAGAACTCTCACACCCAGCCTGTCTGTGCGGGAGGAGGAGCTACCAGCAAAGAATCCCAACCCAACTCTCTAATCTTGCGGGGGAAGGCGGCTGCTTTTTTGTCCACCCCTGTCAGCTTGCACCTTCTCTCATAACAAATGCCCAGTATTCGATAATCCAGGAACCTCTCCTGGCTAGCTTCGTCGGGGAAACGCTCGTAGGAATACATGGGCAATTGTTGTCCTCCATCCATTGGAAGTATAACCTTTAATATGGCAAGACAATTGGATTAGAACTCAATAAGGCATAGGGGTTTAGAAAAAGGGGGAATTTTTTTCTAAGTGTCAGCTTGGGAAGCTACTGGTTCGCGGCCTTCTGCTATAGCGGATGATCATCCACCATAGCGGAAAAATATCTGCCGTAGCGGAACCGCTATAGCAGAGCCCAACCGCTATAGCGGTATTCATCGTCCCCGAAGCATCAAGGGGTGCAACAATGGCGCCCCTTGACCCAAAAATCCATTTTTGACAATCGAAGTTCAGATCAGTGCTCCTAAAGCATTCTATTACTGTTTTCTACAAAAATTTGGGCATTATAACCCCTAAATGTTTTCCAAATCGCAACTTTTGTTCAAGAACAACCCTCACCTCCCACCCCATGTTTGGCCAAAAATAGTGTAATCCTTACGCCCATAACGCCAGGGAGGCATTGTAAACGTAAGGAAAACATCCATGCTTCAGGAATCCAACAAAAATCCAACCTAAGGTTCAAGTTCAAAATCCACTACAATGTATACCCCAAACCCTCATTTTCTACCAAAATCATGTCTAAATTCGTGCAAGGAAGTAAGGAAACGAGTAGAAACAAGTCCTACCTGGAAATTTTGACATCGGGAGCAAAGTGATCAGGAGATAATGTGGTATTTTCAGAAGGAATATAGGAAGAATGAGGGGTGAAATCCATTTTCCCCCTATTTTAACCTGTTGTCAACCACTATAGCGGTTGACAGTCCGCCGTAGTGGAAGCACTATAGTAAAATAATATCCATTATAGCAGACGGAAATCCATTTTGGGAAAGGAAAGTTCTCCCGGATAATTTCAAATTCTTCAGCTCTGACATTGTCTGAGACCCCGGATTTCTTGGGTACTCGGGAAAGTCACGTGTAAATTTTCTTGGGTAATTCAAAAATTCTCCGAGGGAGTAGGATCAGCTAATTTCCTTTGAATCGATGTGACTAATCGAGGGAAGGTTGTTAATTTATGTAGGTTCATACGTTACGCGGTCATTTGGGACGGTGAGGGTCCCCGACTAGTTTCTTTCGTTCTCTTGATTTTTTTGGGATCGTTTGGGGATGAGCGATGGGTAAATTGGTATCTATTGTAATGACCAGATCCGTTATTATTTTAAAAACCATGACGTCATGAAATTCAAAAATGAGTTAAAAATATTTTTGGTATTAAGTGGGGTGACGTGGCTAAGATTTTAGATTATTAAAAATCATCTAGGCTAATGTCACTCCACTATAGCGGTATTTTATCTGTCATAGCAGAACTGCTATGGTTGAAGGTCATCTGCTATAGCAGAATTACGGGAGGCAGAAGCCTCAGAACGAGTTTTTAATAAAAGATCTTTCCTCCTCAATTAAGAAACATATGAGGGTTTCTCCAAAAACCCTCCTATGCTGCTCTAAGACTTGGGAACTATAAGGAGGAAGTATTATGGCTGAAGGGATGCAGAAAAGTGGATTCCAGGACCATCGTTCAGCCGGGAACTCCTTCACGGAGCCAAAAATACATCCTTGCAGCTGTTTGGCGCCCAGGTAGGCTAGATTTTCACTTGAGTAGATAGACTTATTTATATTCGTACTATTGTATTGTTGAAAAGGAGAATCCATGATTAGGCCTCCGAGCATGGAGTCTGGCGGATTCAGTGTTGGTTATGTGTGAACTAGGAATTGGTTGGTTGAAATGGTGGGTTGCTAATATGTATTTGTTGGCTGTACATGTTGTCTTGATCTTGAAAATGACAGTATTTTGGGGACTGGGATGTCGAAAAGGTTCAGGGAACGGGGAAATGATTGGGTAATTAAATGGGTAATAAAAATGGAGAAATTCCTAGATAAGGTTTTGGACACATGAGTAGAATAATAAGGAGTGGATAAATCACCAAGGTTAAGGGGTGGTTTTACCCATGTTTTAATTGACTTGAAATGGTTCGGAATCAATGTAGTTATTATGGCGTGTTAATAAAAGGGGGGGGGACGGGAATTAGTCTTTGGAAGGGTTAGGAATTGAGTTACATACCCGGGAACAAGGGTAGGTGATGGTTGCTTCCTTTATGCTTTGTGTGTTTAAGTACTCCTGTCTAAGTATCTGTATGAGATGCATTGTTTAGGGAATGATTATAAATGTCTAATAGTTCTGTTAGCAGTTTGGTAAATTGAACATTGTATTATGCTTGTAGGTTTACAAGTTGATTGTTAATTTTTGTGACTGTCGATTGTTTGACTTTGGTTGGCTCGGGTACCACGCCTGGTACGGGGTAATACTAATGGTTGTGTTGGGTACCACACTTGGTACGAATATATATACTAACGGTTAGCTCGGGTACCACGCCTGGTATGGGATAATACTAATGTTTGGCTCGGGTACCACGACTGGTATGTGTTTACTTAATTGTGTTATTGCATCTTTATTTAATGGTTCCTTGAGTGGACCAGGTTGTGAACTTGAATTATGGTTGCGTACTTTGGTCCTTGAGAGGCCGGGTTATCACATTACTTTACGAGTTGGTCTTGGTGTAGACCGGGTGGTTTGTTTGACAATTAAGTGTTATCTAGATGAGATCTAGGGTAGGTCCGGGAGATGTAATGAGGTGTAATGGTCGTTTGTTGTGGATTGCTGATCTTGGTTGCAGAGTGGTTTACATGTGGTTGATAAACTAGGGGAATGACTGAGCGTCTGGCATTGGGTGACTAGCTGGTGTATCCAATAAAGTGTTGTCTAGGGATCCGGGAGGGGTCTGGGTATTTGTGAGTAGTGCCATGGGGGTATTGGGTCTGGAATGGCTGGGACTGGGTCATTTCTATTTCTGGATGCATAGTCGGGGGGGGGGGGTTGACTAGTATAATAGTGCGGTAGTTAAGGTTGGACTTAGTGGTTGGTCTAAGGTTGCGTGACTTGGGAGGTCTAAGGTTAGTGTGACTTGGGAAGTCTAAGGTTGTGTGACTTGGGAAGTCTAAGGTTAGTGTGACTTGGGAAGACTAAGATTAGCGTGATTCAGAAGACGTGAGAAGGAGGGAGTTGGCAACGGAAGGAATAGAAAGGGGTGAGGTAAGGGGTGTGAGTAGACGATCGGTTGAGATCGGGTCTGGTAAAGGTAAATGGTGGAGGATAGGGCTATACTATTTATTACATGCTTTCCTAGTTTTCTGATATGATGATACGTGTGGATTCAGGTCGACCGATGATGCCTACCAAGTACGTGTGGTTGTACTGACTCTACTCTTGCTATACCCTCTTTGGTTATAGTCTGGTTGCAGGGTTGGTGATGTTTCATAGGTACATGACGATGGTGATCTGCAGTAGCTTCTGTCCTTCGATTCCATGATGGTAGTTGTGTCTCATTTGTATCTCTCTGTATAAACTCTGTAGTAGCTCTTGTACCTGTTTAGACTAGGTCCTAGGGAGGGTATTTTAAGTTGTAAAACTGTTGGTTGTAATATTCATAAAAAAGATGTTGTAAAGGTTTTCGTATATCAAAAGCTTATTTCATGATTTGTTTTCTCTTTTCCGCATTTACCTGTTGGACGGGTGGTAAGGGTTTGTCTATCTAGGTGCATAGAGTAGGCACCCGCACGGCCCGGTAGGTTGGGTCATGACATGATTGTACGCTCCGGTAGTATGGGATGTCGGAGGATTTTTTTTCACTTGTTTGCGTTCCCCGGTTGTATGGGAGGTCGGGGGGGATTGTAGATATACTCTTGTTCTTTATCATGATACTATCCCCTGTCTCGGTTATGATTTTGAGATATTATTCTACAACGTGGTTAGTTTTGGTTTTGAGAGTGATAAGATTAGTTTGGGTACTGATTCCTATTTTCCGAGCATGTCTACCTTTACTCTTCTCTTCCACTTTTTATACTTTAGGTTACCGGTGTACCGTCCACTTCTTCAACTGATTATGTATATACTGTAATTGCAAGGATCCCAGGTGCGTCATTTCTTGCTTAGACCTGTACCTATTGCGTATATATTTTATTTCCTAGCCTTGTATGTTGTTCTGTTGACTTCCCTCTCGGCTAGTTCCGGTGTACTTTTTGTTGATTTCGGTGACTACTTGCTTCTATTCTGTCTGTTACCATGCTTTTATCTTATATGTGCTCAGTCGGTCTATGATACCTACTGGGTACCTTGTGCTTCACATTTGGTGCTCATACTACACCCTGCCTCTCCTAGTGTAGATCCTAGTGTGGGCCATCGTCGTTAGCTCTTGGAGACTCGTGCGAGGTGCTGCTTTTGGTAATATTCTGGACTAAGGGTGAGCTCTTGGCGACCGGAGCTTAGCTTTTAGTTTATCTTTTGATTATGTACTTTACTTCTACTCAGAGACAACTTTGTGTATATATTATTTTGGACCCTTGTACTTAGTATGTAGATCCGGCTCTTATACACTATGATACCAGGTTTTGGGTTTGGTTTAGCTTCCGCTTTATATCTATACTATTCCTGTTATCTATTTTCTTCATCTTGTACCCTTGCTTCCGCTTATTTAAACTGTTCTTCCGCTTCGTTTGCTAGATAGTAGCCCATTATCGACCGTTCCGGGCTACGAGGATTGGTTCGCCTACTAGGAGGTTGTAGGTGCCATCATGACCGAGAAATCGGGTCGTGATATAATAGTATAAAAGTCGTTCAATATTTGAAAGATATTTTAGTCAATCAATATTTATATTTATGCTTTCATAATAAATATATATATATAATATATATATAATATATATATATATATATATATATATATATATATATATATATACACACACACACACACTAGTGTCTATGAACGTGCCTCACACGTTATTCCCTGTCAATTATAATAAATGTTAGGGTTATTTGAGATTATATTTTGTTTATTTTATATTTACAAAAATTTAAATATTATTTGATCGTATTCACTTAATATTTTTCATTAATATGTTAACCTTTTGGTATATGTCCTTTATGATTTTAACTATGTGGAATATATGTTAGGGATAAAATTATTCAACATTAGGAATTGATCTATTTGACCATAAATTGTATTTATTTTTATTATATACTAAATATCATTATTGAGAAAAAGAAATTAAAAACAACATGGAATTATACGTCTAGAAGAATACTAATTTAGTATTTGACGGATACTATACTCACATACAGGTTCTTTCAAATAAAATTCTTAATTTACTTCAAAATTCCTAATTAATAGTCAAAGTTTTTGAAGTGCAAAAATCGATGAGTCTTAATAAACTTTCCATAAATTTCAATACTAAAAATAATTTGGTACTTTCTTAGACAACTTAAATTTCAAATTAAAAGGATTACCATGGACATTAGGGGAACATGTCCTTTATGGACGTTATGGTTGAACGTCCTATATGGACTTTGATATCCAAATTTTAATTCTATCCAAATTCCTATCAATATAAATATTATATACGTTACAATTCCTAAGATCTATTGATCAATTTATGTAAGCGTTGATTTAATTCTTAGAAGGGTATAAAAGTCGTTCAATATTTGAAGAATATTTTGGTCAATTAATATTTATATTCATGCTTTTATAATACTTATATTAAAATTAAGGCTCAATTTGTATTCATAACACAAATAATTTTTCAAGAGATAATTTCATGTCAGTTAAAAAATTGTAAAAAACTTAGAATTGTCAAATATTTAAAATTTAAAACTAATATCTAAACGTTTAAAATTGTTACATTAATTGGGAGTGTAACTTCAATACCAAAGAGGCTTTAACTATATCTCAAAGTAAATCAATTTCCATGAGCTATTAGTCTAGTAATTGTTCGAATAATTAACCATGAAATTATTACTATGAGCTATTATTACATTCTTTGAATAATAAATTGGGATTGGGAATACAATTTAAATAAAAAAAAGAAAAAGAGAATCTAAAAAAACGTTAGAAAAAAGTATGAGTACATAAACTTTTGGGGAAAAAAAACATCTCCTAAGCTTTTGGAACTTTGGAAGGTAAATTTAGGGGGAACAGGACCGAGTATTGGACACATAAGTGTTGAGGAAAAAGGTGACCTAGAAGTTTACAATAATATCCTTAAATTATACAAATATTTAGGGGCATAAAAGTCGTTCAATATTTGAAGGATATTTTGATCAATTAATATTTATATTCATACTTTAATATATATATATATATATATTATATATATATATATATATTATATATATATATATATATATATTATAATATATATATATATATATATATGTATATATATATTTAAAGGACTCCAAAAATATATTTGCTTGGCTGGTTCATATAGTCAGCATGCAGCTAAGGACCATGAGCATGCACAAAAATGTAGGAAACATATTTCGAACACACAAACTTAGCCCCTGGGCAAAGTGGTGCTCAAATCACCAATCAACATTACAAGCTTTCCCTATAAGAAAAGAAGAAATTAGCGATGGACAAATTTTTTTAGCTAAACAAAAAAAAGTCTCATGCTAATTCCTTTTAGCTATGGATTAGCGACGAATTATAAGAAAATTCATTTATCTAGAAGCTATTTAGTGATGAATTTGCTAGGTATTCAATAAATTTCGTAGCTAATTTCATATTTTCTAATAGTGTTGTCCAATTTATATCGTTTAATTTACTTCATATTCATTCATTAGGACATTAGTTCTCTGAGTGTTTGATAAAATTTTTAGATGAGATATTATTGCTTTGACATCGCTTCGATTAATGTGCATCTATCTTTGATGGTGTCTTCATTATTTTCGGATCTATCTCTGCTTAAACTTAGGAGTACATAGGTCGGATTGATTTGATTTTTCAAATATCAAATCAAATCAATTATATTGAGTTTTTAAATTTATAAATTAAACCAAATCAACAAAATTTAATTTTTTGATTTTCTCAAAATTTTCGTATAAAGTCTTCATACAAACATATATTAACTTGTTCTTCAAATATTTCTTTAATCCTAACAAGATATAATTATTTAAGGGATTTCTCAAGAAAATAACACAAAATGCGAGATGAGTTAAATGCGAGATTAGTGATGACACTAAAATTAATATTCAACAAAAATAATTGCATAAAATAAATATTGTAAATTAATAAGCCATAATAAAAATGACATAATATAAGCTAGCGTTTAATCATAAATTTTTAAATATTGTTAGACAATCAATTTTGTTACGATCCAAGTCGTCATGATTGATACCCACTCTAACCCTCCGGTGGGCGAACTATAACTTACCAACTATTCCAAACAATTACAGATTCATTTAACAGATGTTAAGGCATTCGATATATAAATCTAAGAGTTTTAAATATCACTAAAATAAAGGTGCGAAAGTTTAACTATTACAATCCCAAAATTCAAAAGTCATCGTACAAAGACTCTAACTATCAATATCTAAGAGTAGCACAACATATAAAATAATGTCTGAAGGAATAGATATAAGTCAAGGAAGGTTTGCGACAGCCTGGATAGGAAGTAGTTCATTCTCATATCAATCAGCCGGTGACACTAAATACGAGATCGCATAGAAGTCTCTGAAACACAGTATGCACTCAAAGAAAAGTGCAGGAGTAGTATCAGTACCAACACTATGTATTGGTAGACATCATAGGCCAATTCAGATTAATAACAAGTATATATCACAAAGTCAAGTAAAGTAATAGAACATGTACAACGACACATAACCAAGTAACTTAGAAAATTAAATAGACAACAACCACGAAGTAAATAAACCTAACTCAGATTTACCAATGTCAATCAATACTGGATATATAAGTCACCAAAAAATAGACATAAGAAATCATCACAAAACTGTGCAAGTATAATGCAATCACAACAAAATCATGAAATTCTATCCATACTGAATCACAGTTGTATAGCCTCCTCATCAATCTCACTCTGTATCATATCTGAATCACACAACTGTCATTCATCTGTACACATATACTAAAGGGTTTTATGTTTGTCCAACTAGTCATGACCTGTAGGGAACCATAGGTGTTCATGGACCAGTATCGGTGCGATACCCGATTCACCATATAACCGCTTATCCGTAAGCTCACATCAAACTCGAACCACTCATATCTGAATCATCACATAAATGCTCATTCGTAAGCTCACATCGGACTCGAGCTACTCATCTCAGAATAATTATATATTCTTTGTTCCTCTCAACATATCTCAGTATGTTCTCTGGTTAGTCATTTCAGAGGATAATAAAGACAAGTACACATTAAAAATAACAAGTGTACACCACAATAACTAATCATATAAGACATGCTTCAACAATTTAATAACTTATTCATACAAGCATCATCAGGCTAACAAGTATCAATCACAATCTGTGTTTGAAGACTAATCAAGCATGCTTTATCAACTCATAACACTGTAACGATCCTCCAAGTTATTTTGTGAACTTTTACTTTTTTCCCTGTTTTAATCCTCTTCGTAGTCTTTATATGTGATTTATAACTTTCGGAGATAGATAGTACAGACCTCGAGGTGTTCGAGAGCGACTTAAGTCATTGATTGGAATCTTGAGTTTTAAAAAAGTTAAGTTTGATCACGGTAAATCTTTAGTCAAGATGAGCTCGGATTGGTATTTTAGTTCTTTCAATAGGTCTGGAATATGCTTTTTAGACAATTTACATATTTGATTTATTTTTATGGAGTTTTGAATAAATTTTGAGAATCTATTCAAAATTTAAAATATTTTAAATAATTAATTTAATTGGTGATTAATAGATTAAATTTATAATTTATTTATTCACATGACCCATATTTATTAATAACTTAAGTGGGAAGGGTTTAATAATAATAATAATAATAGCATAAAAAAGATACGAGGGAGAGGGCACGAAAGCGGCAATTTTCATTTTTGAAGGGAAAGTGTCGAAAGTTTTCAGGTACTACAAGAATATCTATGTTTCTTTTCAATTTGTTTTGTTCTGGGTCAAATAGTAATGAGTACTAGGTGTATATATAGGAATTTATATTCTGCCATATTGACAGTGATGATATGGCATGAGGATGAGTAAGGTTAGTGGCAACATATAATATGAGTTGATTTCTTTTGTGGTATTAAAAAAATTAGGGTGAATTGAGGGGTAATCATGACTCAAAAATGATAAAGTAACTATAATCTAATAATGACAAGAAAGTAGTGACTACCAATCATTAGGTATTATTGATAATTAAATTGGAAATTTATGGTGTCTGCATAGTATAGGTGAGCACTGTTTGTTCTTGGTTCTGGGCTCGACTGATTTCATTTTCTTTGGCTTCAAGTTTCTGCAGATTTTCTACGTGTAGAAATTGCTATTCTGTCACTATCCAATTTCTCGGTCATGATGGCACCTACAACCCCCAGTAAGCGAATCAATCCTCGTAGCCCGGAACACTTAGTAATGGGCTACCATCTAACAGTCTAAGCGGAAGAACAATTAAATAAGCGGAAGCAAGGGAACAAGATGAAAAAACTGGATAACAGCAACAACAACAACAACAACATACCCAGTGTATTCCCACAACGTGGGGTCTGTGGAGGGTAGAGTGTACGCAGTCCGTACCACTACCTCAGAGGTGAGGTAGAGAGGCTGTTTCCGATACCCCCGGCTCAAGACCAAAAAAAAAAAAAAAAAAAAGCGGAAGCTAAATCAACCCAAAACCTGGTATCATAGCTTATAAGAGCCGGATCTACATAAGGAGTACAAGGGTCCAAAAGTAATACATATACATCATGTCTCCGAAGCTATAAGAGTATAAAATATACAAAAGATAAACTAGAGTCAAGCTCCGGTCACGAAGAGCTCACCCTCAGTCTGGATATCACAAAACTCCAAGCACGAGTCTCCCACGAGCTAGAGACGATGGCTCACACCAGGATCTGCACCAGAAGATGCAGTGCTTAGGGTGAGCACCAAATGCGAAGCATAAGTTACCCAGTAGGTATCATAGGCCGACTGGACACATATAAGATAAAAGAGTAATAACAGACATAATCGAAGCAAGCAGTCACGGAAATCAATGAAAAGTACACAAGAACTAGCCCAGAGGGAAGACAACGGAACAACATACAAGGCTAGCAAGTAGGATATATACACACAGGCACAACTGAAAGTAAGAAATGACGCACCTGGGGTCCTTGCAACAACAGTATATACGTAACGAGTTCTAGAAATGGATGGTATACCGATAACCTCAAGTATATGGAAAAAGGGGCGAAGAGTAAAGGTAGACATGCTCGGGAAACAGGAAACAACAATCATACTAATCACATCAATCTCAAGTACAAAAACTAACAACCTAGCAATATCCAATTCCACACTTGTAACTGTAACAGGGAACAATTCCATAATAAAATAACAGGAGTCTACCTATAGTCCCTCGGCCGCCCATATAACCGAGGAACACAGACAAGTAAAAATAAATCCTCCGGTATCCCATACTATCGGAGCGTACAATCAACAAACAACAAATAAGGGTAGTACCTCACACAGATGAATGATATGCTATGACATGCCAAGATCGTGCAATCTCAGTCAGTATCTTACCCCCTCTGGTGTCCCAAAAGTCCAGTAAAGGCGGGATCTATGGAGGGACTTGTCCTGAGTACATCTGCTCCGCCGTAAACCCTTAACCCCGATCACCCTTTTTCCCGTAGCACTTGGTCCTGAGCGACAGGGTCCATGGAGGTCTACTCGTAGACCACATACTACACTATAACCTCACAATACCGTTCGGAGTACCACCGGATCCAAACTAGTCACCAATGCTTGAAATGACTGCCTGAATCCTATCCAGGTGTAAATCAATGAAATAAATGCAGTAAATCCCCTCTAAGGGTGCCCAGGCATCTCCGGGTCTAAAACAGTAGTAAAACAGGTCTGACGCTCGGCTTTACCGAGTCTAATCTCATTTCTTTATAAAGAGCAGAAATCAATCGGGCACCTCGGTCTACCCGAGTCCCATATAAGATACGAAAATCGAACATATTTCTCTTTTAACCTTTCTTACCCCACGAAGATCCATGAAAGGGACATCTAACCGTTTCATAACACATTTACCAAAAATTGACCCCCGAGGCCATGCAAGGGTTGGAAATCATAACTAATGGGCCTGAATCCAAAACCGTAGTAAAATCGAGTAGAAAATACTTTATATGCATGATATATGATATGATCAATCACAAACGGTGGCCTCATGGCTCACAACCAACCTATTGGCCCTACCCAGGCTTCGCAGCTACTCAGCAAGCATAACCAGCCTAGCAGGATATTTCTATGTTCAGGACTCGCGGACATTCCCAATAATCTACCTTCTATGTTCCAGAGTCAACAAGGCCTCACAGGACCACAAAGGTATCAATATCAACTACTAAGAATACTACACACAACGGAGGAAGGAAATGGGACGAATCATGGAAAAATGGTCAAGTTCTGTGGTACAAACCTAATAAGCCAACCCAAGGATGCCAACTAGTCCAATTTTATCCGATTTATGCTAAATCTAGGGAGTTAGACCGTAACCTACCTGTCGTCCAACGACAAGCTACCCGAACAACAACGTCCAAGCCCGAATCGCTCTGAGAGATCCCGAACGATGATCAAACTATCAAAAAAAAATAATACATTAAAATGCATCTAACGATACCCACATTGCTACAATTATAGCCGGGTCAAAATTTGGGTCAAAAATAGACCCACGGGGTGCACAACCCGAAACCAAAAACGAAAAAGAGCATGATGACCACCTCGATGCCAAGAAGGCATGCTCCAAATTTGAGCTCAATTGGCCAAGAGAAGGGTGCCCAAAATATCCCGATCAAGGTGGATATAAAAGAAAGAATTTAGGAATAGAATCAGAAATTTAGACGAAAATTACTTACCAAAAAGACAGAATTTAAGCCAAAACGCACAATCCTTCACACCCACGAACATGCACGAGCTTAGGAGGAAGAAACTACCAAAAATCTAAGCTTTTGACATGAGAAACAATGGTGGATTTAAAAGGAAGAACAAGAGGAACCAAGTTTGGGGAAGAAAGCTTACCAAGCGAAGAACCACGGATTAACAATGAACAATTAATTTCCCGAGGCTAAAACTGATCAAGAGCAATTTAGGAGAGTGTATGACATTTTAGAGTGAGAAAGTTGGGTGAAAAATGGCTGGAAAGACAAACTCAAAGAAATATATAGTTGCTGGAAATTGGTCAGCGCCATCGACGGTCAAGTCCTGCCACAGGCCAGCGCGATCGCGCTGCCTGGGCGTCGTTGGCGCTGAAGGTCAGGCCTGCAACTATTTTCTAAAATTTTTGAAAACTCTACGGGGAATTTCAGGCACAATCAAAAATTGATATTCAAAAACTAATTATGCTAATAGAGTGGAAACGACATTCCAGACTCAACAAAATAGAGGAAACTTCCATACGAGGTCGTTTCGAACAAATGTTGACCCAAGTCAACACTAACGAAAAGAAACCTAAAGGCTCGAAATGAGTTCGGCACATCCGGAATGCGAACTAACCACCTTCCCAACCCAAACTCATCATTTCAGAGCTGATGGAATTGTTGGATTTCGAATCCGGCACTCCGATCATCGAAAGTCACCCTAAGTTACACTTTCAACTCTAAATGGTCTGAAAACAGAAAAAACCACACAAAACCCACACCGGAAGTTCTCAATCCTCAACTGAAGGTTCAACTAGACTAAACTCAATGCTACGGAGCTAATGAAACTGTCAAAATTCAATTCCGAGCATGTTAGCTAAGAATGTTGACTAAAGTTAACGATATTGTAAGTTAAAGCTCTAAAACAGGAAAAAGGGCAAAACAACCAAACGAACGACCAGGGCACTGAACTACCAGTCCCAGCAAGCTATAAATGACTTGGGGCCGCTACAGAAAGGCTCTAACAGTACAATGAATGCATAAACACGAAGATGACCGGAAGGGTCATCACAACATCCACTACTAAAAAGACTTTCGTCCTCGAAAGTCAAGAAGAAGGGAGTACCTGAAGGCTCGAACAACTGCAGATACTGAGCACGTAACTCACTCTCATTCTCAAGTAGCCTCCTTGACCGGATGATGTTTTCACTGAACCTTCACAACCGGAATCTCTCTAGATCTCAATCTCCTGATATCTCTGGCAAGAATAGCTATCGGCTCCTCAATAAATGACAAGCTCTCATCTAACTAAACCGAATCCCAATGCAATACGTGAGACTCATCTGGCACATACCGATGAAACATCGATACATGAAAAAACTAGGTGAACAGCCGAATACATCGGAGGCAAAACTAACATGTAGGTAACACTACCAACCCTCTACAGGATCTTAAACGACCCAATAAACCTGGGGCTAAGCTTGCCCCATCGACCAAATCTCATCACGCCCTTCACGGGCGATACACAAAGGAAAACCAAGTCACCAACACTGAACTCTAAGGCACAAAGTCTACGATTAGCGTAGCTCTTCTGCCTACTCTAGGCTGCTCTAAGTCTGTCCTAAATCAAACATACTCGGTCTAAGAAATCCCTAAGCAAATCTGTACTCTACGATCTGGACTCTAACCTATCAAACCAACCAATCGATGAACTGCAACGCCTACCATACAAAGCCTCAAAAGGTTCCATGCCGATGCTCGAATGGAAACTATTATTATAAGCAAACTTGGCCAAAGGCACAAACTGATCCCATGAACCTCCAAAGTCAAGTACACAGCATGTCCTCCAGGACCTGAATAGTTCTCTTGGACTGGCCATCAGTATGAGGGTGGAAAGTGGTACTAAGCTAAACCTTCATACCCAAATCTCTCTGTATAGCTCTCCAGAACTGAGATGTGAACTATGTGCCATGGTCTGAAATAATAGAAGCTGGGACCCCGTGTAACTGAACAACCTCACGAATATAGATCTGAGCTAACCTCTCAGCACCATAGGAAGTCTGAACCGGCAAGAAGTGGACCGACTTAGTCAGCCGATCCAAAATCACCCAAATAGAATCAAAACCTCGAGGAGTACGAGTCAAACCAACAACGAAGTCCATAGTAATACCTTCCCACTTCCACTCAGGAATAGGAAGTCGCTGTAACATGCCATCTGGTCTTATGTGCTCGAACTTCACCTGTTGACACCTCAAGCACCGAGATACAAACTCTACTACGTCCCGCTTCATACCACACCACCAGTAAATCTGCCTCAAATCTCTATACATCTTCGCCGCGCCAGGATGAATAGAGTATCTAGAATAATGTGCCTCATGGAGTATCAACTAAATTAAATCACCAACCCTCGAAACATAAAGTTGGACATCAAACCTCAAAATACCATCAGAACCCAAAGTAGCCCGGTTGGCCTCACCCTGAACTACCTGGTCACGAAGGTCGCACAAACTCTGATCCTCAAACTATTGGCTCTGAATCTGATCAACTAGAGTAGAATGGACCTCAACATTAGCAAACACCCTGCTAGGATTCGACAAGTAAATCCTAACCAATAGGTTAGCCAAGGACTGGATGTCCAAGGCCAATGGTCGCTCAGAAACTGAAAATGAAGCTAGACTGCCTATACTCACCTCCTTCCGACTCAAGGCATCTGCTACCACGTTTTCCTTGCCCGGATGGTGTAAAATAGTGAAATCATAGTCCTTCAGTATCTCAATCCATCTCCTCTGCCTCGAGTTCATCTCCCGCTGACTCATAATGTACTGAAGGGTATGGTGATCGGTGAATATCTCATAGTGAACTCCATATAAGTAGTGCCTCCAGAGTTTGAGCGCGAAAACTACTGCCAACAACTCCAAGTCATGAGTGGAGTAGTTGCACTCGTGAACCTTCAGTTGTCTCAATGCATATGTTATCACTCGACCCTTCTACATCAACATACAACCAAGACCGACCCCTGAAGAATCACAATACACGGAGAAACTCTGACCCTTAATCGGCAAAGTCAGAACTGGAGCTGAAGTCAATAAGGCCTTAAGCCTCTGAAAGCTATCCTCGCACTGATCCAACTACTGGAATGGGAAATCCTTCCTAGTCAGCATGGTCAAGGGTGCTGCTATGGAAGAGAATCCCTCAACGAACTGCCTGTAGTACCCCGCTAAACCAACAAAGTTGCAAACCTCTGTAGGAGTAGTAGGTCTAGGCCAATCACGAACCGCCAAAATCTTACCCGGATCAACTTTAATCCCATCCTTAGACACCATGTGTCCTAGGAATACAACTGAATCAAGCCAAAACTCACACTTTGAGAACATGGCATAAAGTCGATGATCTCTCAAAGTCTGAAGTACAGTCCTCAAATGCTGCTCATGCTCGTCCCTACTCGAGTATATCAGAATGTCATCAATGAAGACTATCACAAACATATCTAGGTACGGGCTAAGCACCCTATGCATAAAATCCATAAAGGCTGCAGGGGTATTAGTAAACCCAAAAGACATCAACAGGAACTCATAGTGGCCATAATGTGTCCTGAATGCTATCTTAGGGATGTCCTCCGCCCTAATCCTCAACTGATGGTAGCCGTACCTCAAATCAATCTTCAAAAACACCGCTGAACCCTGGAGCTAATCAAACAAGTCATCAATCCTTGGCATCGGATACCTATTCTTCACTGTCACCTTATTCAACTGCCGATAGTCAATACATATCCGTATTGACCCATCCTTCTTCTTCACCAAGAGGACAGGAGCACCCCAAGGAGACATACACGGTCTAATGAACCCCTAAGCTAACAAATCCTGGAGCTGCTTCTTAAGCTCTCTCAACTCAGCAGGAGCCATACGATAGGGAGGAATAGAAATGGGCCTGGTGCCCGGCTCTAACTCAATGGCAAAATCAATATCTCTCTTAGGTGGAAGGCCTGGCAGGTCGGTAGGAAGCACATCTAGGAAGTATCTAACCACAGGAACAGACTCAGGAGATGAAGGGTCAGCACTAGCATCTCAGATATATGCTAGATAATCTAAACACCCACGAGAAATCAACTTCCTAGACCAAAAACAAGAGATGATCCCAGACGGTGCATGGCTAACATAGCCCTGCCACACAACCGGGGACATACTGGGCATGGTTATAGTAACGGTCATGGCATAACAATCCAAAACTGTACGGTGAGGGGATAACCAGTACATTCCTAGTATCACATCAAAATCTAGCATATCAAGGATCATCAAATCACCCCAAGTCTCTAAATCACCGACAGATATCAAACAAGATCTCACAATTCGATCCACTACTAAAGAATCTCCTACTGGGGTCGAAACAGGAACATCAACATTTAATGGCTCACTAGCCAACCCCAAATAAGGCAGAAAGTAGGCAGATACATAAGAACAAGTGGATCTAGGATCAAACAAAGCATAAGCTGGCTGATAACAAATATAAATCATACCTATAATAACGGCATCTGAGGGCTCTTCCTCCGATCTCCTAGGGACCGTATAGAACTAACGATGATCTCTACCTTCCCGACTGCCATCCCTACCACCTGCTCTACCACACGGGGCACCACCCCTAGCCTAACCACCACCCTCTCTAGCTGGAGTCTAAACTGCTCATAATGGTTCTACAGGCGGAGCGGCTGGCTGTACTGTACCCCTCTGGGGGCAATCTCTCGCATAGTGACCCACCACCCCACACTCATAGCAAGGCCCTGATGGCCTGAAGTGTCGAGATAGATTGGCAGAACCTGAATGGACACCATGGCCTGATGCCCCAAAAGATGCACCCCTCAAAGACTGGCCGCTCTGGCCCTAATGGCTACTCTGACCCTGCTCAAATGGAGTATCACCCATAGCCTGAAGCGAAGCCTGAACCAGTCAGCTGGACTGACCCTGATACTGCTGTGGCTGATAACCTCGGCCCCACTTGCCCGAACCTCTACCCCCTGATGGGAACCACTATAGTCACCATGATGTCGAGGCCTCTTATCTTTGGCCCCAGAGTCATAACAACGCATATTCTCTACCGCGCGAGCATAATCCACAAAGGCTTGATATGATCTACCACTGGCAACTAATATCTCGACTGGCTCTCTAAACTCTAACCTCAGTCCCCAAACAAACCTGTGAATCTTGTTCGGCTTAGTAGGAATGATCATAGCTCTAAATGGTGATAACTGATGAAAATGGGTCTCATACTCAGATACAGTCATAGACCCCTACATAAGCCGAGTAAACTGCTCCCTGCGATGCTCACGATCACTCTGAGGCAAGAACCTGGCCATAAAGGCCTCATAGAGCTCAAACCAGGTCAAAGGAGGCGATATAGAAGATCTGCAAGCAACCTGCGCCCTCTATCATAACTTCGCTGGGCCCTATAACTAATAGGTAGTGTATCCAACCTCGTGAGTCTCCAATAAGCCCAAATGGTGCAACATCTCCTCATAGGTAGTAATGAATTCATATGGGTCCTGACCCGGTGTACCAGCAAACCTCAGCGGCGCCAATCTCAGAAATCTTCTCAAAGCCTTCTTCTCTCCATCTATCATAGCTGGGTGAGAAGCAAGAGGCTGTGCAACCAATGGGACTGGAATAACCTCGGCATGGGGAGCCGCAATAGAAGGCTGTGCTCCTGAACTCGAAACACCCAGGGCTGCCCCCTGAGCGGATGTCTGGGCTTTCTCAGAAGGACGCTCCCCAATAATACCCAAAGCTGAACAAGTAAATCCCGAATATCCGAAGACTGAGCTGGGGCTGAAGCTGGCACAGAAAATAATGCTGAAGCTGGTACTAGAGCTGGTGGTACCTGGGCTGCCCCCGGGTCCATATGCTTCTTCTATGGAGTAAACTTTGGCTCGTAGTCATGCTCGGGATCTACCTCAACCCTAGCATCTCTAGCTAGTGCCGCTGCTCTGGGGCATCCATGACCCCTACCTCTACCCTTGCGACCACCACGACCCCTAGCTGGAGTCAGAGGTGCAGGGGAAGGAGGGTATCCTCCGCCAGAAGCTGAAGATCTTGTATGAACCATCTACGGAAGAGTGAAACAGCGTAAATGAGATTTCTAGAAACTTTCAAAGATATTACACATGAGATAGAAACAAGAAAAGTCCAAATCTTCCTAAGATGTCACTGTAGCCTCCCGATGATTGAGTACGGACATCTCCGCCCGATCCGCAGGACTCTACTAGACATTGGCTACTATACCGATGACACCGGTGAACCTAGGGCTCTGATATCAAGCTGTCACGACCCAATTTCTCGATCATGATGGCACCTACAACCTCCCAGTAGGCGAACCAATCCCCGTAGCTTGGAACAGTTAGAAATGGGCTACCATCTAACAGTCTAAGTGGAAGAACAATTAATTAAGCAGAAGCAAGGGAACAAGATGAATAAACTGGATAACAGGAGTAATATAAATACAAAGCAGAAGATAAACCAACCCAAACCTGGTATCATAGCGTATAAGATCGGGATCTACATAAGGAGTACAAGGGTCCAAAAGTAATATATATATATATATATCATGTCTCCAAAGCTATAAGAGTACAAAATATACAAAAGATAAACTAGAGTCAAGCTCCGGTCTCCAAGAGCTCACCCTCAGTCTAGATATCACAAAACTCCAAGCACGAGTCTCCCACGAGCTAGCGGCGATGGCTCACACCAGGATCTGCACCAGAAGATGTAGTGTGTAGGGTGAGCACGAAATGCGAAGCATAAGGCACCTAGTATGTATCATAGGCCGACTGGGCACATATAAGATAAAAGAGTAATAACAGACAAAATAGAAGTAAGCAGTCACTGAAATCAACGAAAAGTACACAGAAACTAGCCCAGAGAGAAGACAACATAACAACATACAAGGCTAGCAAGTAGGATATATACACACATGCATAGGTGAAAGTAAGAAATGACGCACCTGGGGTCCTTGCAAGAACAATATATACGTAATGAGTTCTAGAAATGGACGGTATACCGGTAACTTCAAGTATAAGGAAAAAGGGGTGAAGAGTAAATGTAGACATGCTCGGGAAACAGGAACCAATAATCATACTAATCACATCAATCTCAAGTCCAGAAACTAACAGCCTAGCAATATCCAACTCTACACTAGTAACCATAATGGGGAAAAATTCCGTAATAAAATAGCAAGAGTCTACCTACAGTCCTTCAGCCGCCTATTCAACTGAGGAACACAAACAAGTGAAAACTAACCCTCCGGCATCCCATACTATTAGAGCGTACAATCAACAAATAGCAAACAAGGGTGGTACCTCACACAGATGAATGATATGCTATGAAATACCAAGATCGTGAAATCTCAGTATCAGTATGTTACCCCCTCCGATTCCCCAAAGGTACAGTAAAGGCAGGATCCATGGAAGGACTTCTCCTGAGTACATCTGCTCACATATCCATATAGGACGCGCTATAAATTGTTATGTGATATAACTGTCTTATATGATTATGTATGTTGCTTAAATCAAAGATGAATTGATCAACTCCTATTTAATATTTTAGAACCCCTAAGCAAGATATAAGCCTACCATGCAAAGTTCGACCAAAAATTCTAAGTCTTCCAAGTTTCTCGAAAAAAATCCTAATCCTTTTTTTCCACAAAGCCTCTAAAGCTTACTCCTATACCTCAAGAAAGATTGACTTGCCAACTCAAACTGCGTAAGGCCTGAATTGTCCTTAGTGAGATACGTAGGAAGCCTTTCCAGGCTCGATCCTTATCTTTAAAGACTTTCATTTTCCCTCTTTGGCAAAGAAGTCAAAGAATTTTGTCTTAAATCAAAAATCGATGAGAAGAGGTACAAAAAATCAAGATTTAATACAATTCAACTTTCCTGTCAAATCACTCATTTCAAAATCAACGGACAAATTCCTGTCCGTTTGAGTCTTTTCATTAAATACCCATCCATGGATTGATTCACCTTTAAAAAACCAACACTTGTTTGTTTACATAATGTCAAATATCTTGTATTATTTATCATTAATAAAATCTAACATGATTACCTTTTGAGTTATTTTTCCTATATCAGGTAAAGAAACTGATTTGTGTTCAAGAAAGCTAGCTGAACATCCTTACTTCACAAGTTAAAGCAGATAAAGAATCCTCTCTTGACCGTAGCTTGTTAAAATAAAAAGGAAAATGATTTGCAACACTGAGGAAACTAGATTGACGAATGTAGTTATACAAGAACCAATCATAGTGGATCAGAGTGAGCCGATGGCGCAAATACTGCAACAAATAGATGAGATCAGGAAAGAAATACAAAATAACGGAGAATCCACCAGGATTCCTAGTGAAATGAGGCCTCCGCTCCAGTTCCCTCCTTATAACTCTCCCAGCACTGAAAATCATCCAAACAACATGCCATCTGATTTCATCTCATGACCTCCCGCAGATACCATCTCCAACAACCGACCTTAATTTGGCTCATCGTACAAAGCCCATACTCCTCCTATCAAGTATACTAGCCAAAATAATAATTTAAATGCCCACAATCGATAGAACCTCCATCCTAACTACCAGAATGCTTCTTCAAATACCTTAAGCTCCCAGAACATTCCTACCATTTTTAATCCAAATGTCAGTAACCCACAGAACGTTACGCCCACATACCAAAATCCCGCTTCTAATGTCCAGCACCTACCACCTATTCAAACTATGCCACCTGCCACTTTTTATGGCACTACACTCGAAACCTACCCTACCTTCTCAGAGAATCCTCAACTTGACCATTACAGAAAAAAGAAGAGGGAATTGAGAGCCGTGGAAGATAGGAACAACAAGAATATGGTGCTAATAAAAAAAAGAAATTGTCCAAATTAAGGAATTGCGGTATTCGCCTGACAAAGCAAAATTTAGTTATGATAATCTTTGCATTTACCCAGATTTGAATTTACCAGAAGGATTCAAAATCCCAAAGTTTGAAACGTTCAACGACGTCAGAAATACCACAATCCATTTGAGGAGTTATTATGACCAAAAGGTGGGCGCAGGTAAAAATGAAGCACTACTAATGAGACTCTTCAGTTAGAGTCTAAGCGGTGAAGTGCTAGAATGGTTTAATTTGCAAGATCTTAAGAAATATGTCACGACCCGATTTCTCAGGTCATGATGGCACCTACAACCCTCCAGTAGGCGAACCAATCTTAGTGCCCGTAGCACTTGGTTTTGAGCAACATGGTCTGTGGAGGTCTACTCGTAGACCACACACTACACTATAACCTCACAATACCATCCGGAGTACCACCGGATCCAAACTAGTCACCAATGCTCGAAATGAATACCTGAATCCTATCCAGGTCTAAATAAATGAAATAAAGGTAGTAAATCCCCTCCAAGGGTGCCCGGGCATCTCCGGGTCTAAAATAGTAGTAAAACAGGTATGACGCTTGGCTTTACTAAGTCTAATCTCATTTTTTTATAAATGGCACAAATCAATCGGGCACCTCGGTCCACCCGAGTCCCATATAAGATACGAAAATTGAGACATCTTCTGTTTTAACCTTTATTACCCCACGAAGATCCATAAAAGGGATATCAAACCATTTCATATCACATTTATCAAAAATGGCCCCCCGAGGCCATGCAAGGGTTGGAAATCATAACTAATGGGACCGAAGCCAAAACCATAGTAAAATTGAGTAGAAAATCCTTTATATGCATGATATATGATATGATCAATCACAAATGGTGGCCCCATGGCTCATAACCAACCTATCGGCCCTGCATAGGCTCCGCAGCTACTCAGCAACCATAACAAGCCTAGAAGGATATTTTTATATCCGGGACTCGCGGACATTCCCAATAACCCACCTTCTATTTTCCAGAGTAAACAAGGCCTCACAGGACCACAAAGGTATTAATATCAACTACTAGGAAAGGTATTAATATCAACGGAGGAAAGAAATGGGACAAATCATGGAAAGATGGTCAAGGTCTGTGGTATCAACCTAATAACCCAACCCAAGGATGCCAGCTAGTCCAATTTTATCCGATATATGCTAAGTCTAGGGAGTTAGACCATAACCTACCTGTCGTCCGAAGATAAGTTGCCCGAACAACAACGTCCAAGCCTGAATCACTCTGAGAGATCCCGAACGATGATCAAACTACATAAAACATAAATAATACATTAAAAAGAGTCTGACAATACCCATATTGCTGCAACTATAGCCGGGTCGAAATCCGGGTCAAAAATGGGCCCGCGAGGCCCATAACCCAAAACTAAAAATGAAAAAGAGCACGATGACCACCTCGATGCCAAGAAGGCATGCTCCAAATTTGAGCACAATTGGCCAAGAAAAGGGTGCCAAAACAGCCCGCTCAAGGTGGAGATAAAAGAAAGAATTTAGGGATAGAATCGGAAATTTAAGCAAAAATTACTTACCAAAAAGACAAAATTTAAGCCAAAATGCACAATCCTTCGCATCCACAAACATGCACGAACTTAGAAGGCAGAAACTACCAAAAATCCAAGCTTTTGACACGAGCAACAATGGTGGATTTAAAAGGAAGAACAAGAGGAACCAAGTTTGGGGAAGAAAGTTTACCAAGCGAAGAACCACGAATTAACGATGAACAATTAATTTCCCGAGGCTAGAACTGATCAAGAGCAATTTAGGAGTGTGTGTGAATGTTTTAGAGTGAGAAATTTGGGAGAAAAATGGCTGGAAAGATTAACTCAAAGAAATATATAATTTTTGGAAATTGTCCAGCGCCATCGGCGCTCAAGGCCTGCACAGGCCAGCGCGATCGCGCTGAAGGCCAGGCCTGCAACTAATTTCGGACATAATCGGGAATCGATATTCAAAAACCAATAATGCTAATAGAGTGGAAACAACGTTCCAGACTCAACGGAATCGATGAAACTTCCATACGAGGTCGTTTCAAAGAAATGTTGACCCAAGTCAACATTAACGTAAAGGTACCTAAAGGCTCGAAATGAGTCCATCACACTCGGAACCCGAACCAACCACCTTCCCAATCGAAACTCATCATTTTAGAGCAGATGGAATCGTGGGATTTTGAATCTGACACTCCGATCATCGAAAATCACCCAAAGTTACACTTTCAACTCCAAATGGCTTGAAAATAGAGAAAATCACACAAAACCCACACCGGAAGTTCTCAGGCCTCAACTGAAGGTCCAACTAGACCAAACTCAATGCTATGGAGCTAAAGAAACTGCCAGAATTCAATTTCGAGCATGTTAGCTAAGAATGTTGACTAAAGTCAACGATATTCTAAGTTAAAGCTCTAAAATAGGAAAAAGGGCAAAACAACCAAACGAATGACCAGGGCACCAAACTACCTGTCCCAGTAAGCCATAAATGACTTGGGTATGATACAAGAAGGCTCTAACAGTATAATAAATGCGTAAACGCGAAGATGATCGAAATGGTCATCACATATTCTGACTAATTTAGGTTTTTAGATCTACGTCCTTAGAGTAAGAATTCTTTATTTAGGGATCAAATAACGATTAGTATTTTATGAGGATTTTATATTTGAACAAATTTTGATCATTCAGAAGCGTTACGAAAGGGCAAGTTTGTTACTTGACACTTGGGCTTCGTTTTGAGGCAAGTAGAAATTTTTAATTTCTATTTGAAGTGTTAGTTTTATTGTATTAAATAGAATTAAGAATAATGGGTAATAAGGAGGTCTCGTATAAATGAGATAATGAGTTTTTATACGGGCACCGATACCATGCTATGGGAAATTCTTACGACTTTATTATCGGTTGATAAAATTTTATAAGTTGTGATATAATTGAACTGTTGAGACTCGTGAATTTTGTAAACTTGACTGTGATTGATAAACTCATTTATATACTTGATCATATATATTTATTTATGCCACTCTTATCGTTGCATGACAAATTATTAGTTGATATTTTTCATTGAGTTATTTGTGAAATTCATATTCTATAAGTTGATGGAAAATGGTTCCGGCAAATGACATCATGCAAAGCCGATGGAAAATAATTTCGACGAGTGGTACTGTGATTCTTTGTGAAATTCAGGTTCTTATTATGCCAATAGGAAATGATTCTGGTGGGTATTATTGTGCCGATGAGAAATGGTTGTGATGGGTATATGGACCTCATGAGTCCCTCTGAGTCCCGACTATTCGACAGAGAAAGCGGGTGTATATTGGTTTTACTTTTGGCCAGTGCATTATATTGCATTGCATTATATTTCATATGCATTGCACTTTATTTTGAATTTTTCCAGATATGTGCCTTATTTGGTCTATTGTGGTGACTTATATTGTGGTAAAACTATACTTGTGAAGAACTTTTTAAGATACATCTCGTTATCGCTTCTAAAAGGAGTTAGTAATCAAAGCTTGCTGAGTACACGTGCTTTTCGTACTCACTCTATACTTGCTGCACCTTTTTACGTGCAGGAATTGAACCGGGTACTAGGAATACTTGACTTGATGCTTGTGTTAAAGGCTGTTGTGATTAGGATTCAGGGTGACCTTCTTTCTCTTTGGCAATATTGGATTGTAGATATACGTTTTCTGTCATACTTTCTTCGAGACAGTTATTTTAATTTTCACAGACTTGTTTTATATTTATAGATGCTCTTGTAATGGTGTCACCAAGTCTTGGGATAGTTTGGTTTTGAACTTGTTTATTCCGCATTTATAAGAGTTGGTTATTACTTTACATTACTTTTGTATTATTTATATTGTTAAATGGTTAGTAAAGGAAAGGGGTTCATCTACGAGGATGGTGGGTGCCTTCACGGCCTAATGAGATTTTGGGTCATGATAATATGGTATTCAAGCATGGTTCATAGGTCCCACTAAGTACAAAAGTAGAGTCTAGTTGAGTCTTGCGGATCGATGCAGAGACGTCTGTACTTATCTTTGAGAAGCTATAGGACTTTCGAAAGCTTCTATTCTTTCTTTCTTTATTTATCATGTGTAGTTGATCTTACTGAATAACTAAGTATTTCTATTTCATTTTATCACAGATGGTAAAAACACAATCTATGAGTGCTAGTGGTCAGGCACACTTACCTACATCTGTACCTGTATCTGCTTCTCAGGTTGTGGCACGCGGATGAGGCAGAGGGCGTGGTAGAGGCAGGGCACAAGCTACTGCAACAATCAGGTCTAGGGCACCGATAACTACTCAAGTACCTATTAGGGTAGAGTCTCAAGAGGAGGATGCTCATATTCCAGAGGATGATCAGGTTCATGAGGAGGAGGTGGTCCCAAATGATGAGCCACTTGGGTTTGTTGCTACACTGGTACTTCAGGATACTTTGCTTTGTGTGTTAGGGTTGTTAGACGGGATGGCTCAGAGTAGCAGTGTGAATGGTACTCCAGAGGGTTCACAAACTAGAGTTTGGGCTCAGACCCCAGATCAACAGCCTATTCCAGGTTTTCATGGACGAGCGGGTCAGCCAGTGGCTACAACATCTAGGTTTGATGGTATGCCTGTTCTGGGTGCAAGAGAGGCTATGCTAGTTATGTTGGTTGAGGAGCAGAAGAGGTTTGAGAGGTTCAGGAACATGGACCGACCTCAGTTTTAGGGTGGCCAGATTGAGGATGCATATGAGTTCTTGGTGAATTATCATAATAGTCCACAGAGTGTGGGATTAGTACAGTTTCATGGTGTCGACTATACAACTTTGCAGATGCACGGTCCTGCCAAGCAGTGGTGGCGTTCCTATGTTGACTCTAGACCTACAAGATCTCTTTCTATGACTTGGGAGTCATTTGCTCAGGCTTTTCTAAATCGATTTGTTCCTCGTAGCTTGAAGAAGGAGCATATGAATCAGTTTGAGGATTTAAATGAGTATGGCTCGATTCCATGCCTTATCTCACTATGCCTTGGTTATTCTACCGAATGAGGCTGAGAGGATTTGTAAGTTCATGAGGGGTCTTACTTAAGGATTTGAGAGGCAGTGTTCTCTATGGTTCAATCAGGAGCTACCTTCCAGAGGGTCATTGAGGCGGCCAAGGAGTTTAAGCTTATGCATTGTGAAGAGTTTGGGGATTAGATGGACAATAGGTCCCACACTTTTGGTCAGTTTAGTGGGACCTCATATAGAGGTAAGGGTTCTTTCAGGAGAGATTTTTGTCCTCAACATAGTAGACTAGTTCAAGCAGCCCTTCAGGCGTCCAAGGAAGGTCATTCTGGATGGGGTTCCTACAACTCAGGATAGGGTTCCTAAGGTATTCTCAGGGATCTTCTAGTCATACAGGTTATTCAGATCACCCTCATTCTACACAACAGACGATTGCACCTAAGACTTGTTATGAGTGCGGTGATCTTGGTCATATTAAGAGAAATTTCCCTCGACTCAGACAAAGAGCACAGCCGCATGGTTCTCAAGGTCCTCCTAGGGTAGTAGAACATCCAGGTAGGGGCCGAGGTGGTTCTTAGGTAGGCCGAGGTGATGGTCGAGGGGGTGCTCAGGTTTATATTGGTAGAGATCATTGTTATGCTTTTTCAGGCTATCCAGAGGCGAAGGTATCTGATACAGTTATCACAGGTATTGTTTCAGTATGTCATTGACATGCTACAGTTTTATTTGACCCCGATTCTACTTTCTCCTACGTGTCAACATATTTTGCTTTGGGCCTAGATAGACCATGTGATTCTCTTTCTATGCCTATCTGTGTTTCTATACCAGTCGGCAATTCTTTAGTGGTGAATCGGGTGTACCAATCCTGTATTGTGACTTTAGAGAGCTATACACGTGGGTTGACTTAATTATATTAGATATGGTAGATTTTGACATCATATTAGGTATGGATTGACTTTCTTCCTATCATGCAGTTCTAGATTATTCTGTCAAGACTGTGACTTTTGATATTCTGGGTATTCCTAATTTGAAGTGGCAGGGCACTCTCAATCCTTATTTGAGGAAGGTAATTTCATTTCTGAAGGCTCAATACATGGCTGAGAAGGGATGTCTCAGTTATTTGGCTTATGCTCGTGATACTTGTGTTGATACTCATCCATTAGAGTCAGTGTCAGTGGTGAAAGAATTTCCAGAGGTGTTCCCAACTGATCTTCTAGGTATGCCACCTGATCGTGATATTGATTTTGGTAATGACTTAGAGCCGGGTACTCAACCTATTTCTATCTCTCTATATTGGATGGCTCTAGTAGAATTGAAGGAATTGAAGAAGCAGTTGCAAGATTTGTTAAGTAAGGGATTTATTAGGTCTAGTGCTTCCCCTTGGGGGGTGCTCCTATCGTATTTGTAAAGAAGAAGGATGGCACTATGAGGATGTGTATCGACTATATACAATTGAACAAGGTGACAATTAAGAACAAGTATCCTATTCCACATATTGATGACTTGTTTGATCAGCTTCAGGGAGCCTCAGTATTTTCCAAGATTAATTTGAGGTCTGGTTACCATCAGCTAAAGATTAGGGTGGAGAATATCGCTAAGATAGCCTTGAGGAGCCATTATGGTCATTATGAGTTCCTAGTTATGACTTTTGGGATGACCAATACCCCAACAACATTCATGGAATTGATGAATGAGGTGTTCAAACCCTATTTGGATTCCTTTGTTATAGTCTTCATCGATGATATTTTGATTTACTCTCATAGTAGAGAGGAGCATGAGAAACATTTAAGAAATGTGCTTCAGACTATAAATGAGGAGAGACTTTATGCAAAAAAATTCAAGTGTGAGTTTTGGCTTAGTTTTGTGATATTTTTGGGACATATAGTGACCAAGGATAGTATTATGGGTGATCCAAAGAAAATTGAGGTTGTTAGAGATTGGGCTAGACCTACTTCACCTACTGAGATGAAGAGTTTTATGGGCTTGACTGGTTATTATAGATGATTTGTAGAGGGTTTCTCTTCTATTGCATCTCCATTGACAAAACTAACTCAGAAGAATGTGAATTTTTAGTGGTCTTAGGAGTGTGACGCGAGCTTTCAAAAGCTCAAGACATTGTTGACTTCAACCCCAATTTTGACCTTGTTGATGGAAGGTTAAGGCTTCCCAGTGTATTGTGATGCTTGACGAGTTGGTCTTGGGTGTGTTTTTGTAATACCCCAGAATTCGATCCAACTTTCAAACTCATAAACTTGCAGAATTTTGAACTTTCCAGGAATTATGGGTCTAAACCACGGATCATGGTTTAAACCACGGGTCGTGGAATGAACCCGTGGTTTACACCTACAGGTTTAGTCTCTGGTCTAAGAACCGTGAGTTGGTTCTAAGGACCATGGTTCAAACCATGGTCTGTCCTATCAACTCGTGGAACTTAATTAGAGAGCTGACAGTTTCCCTGAAGATTATGGATTGGGTCTACAGACCGTAGTTTATTCTACGGCCCGTCTTATTGACCCATAGAACTCCTTCTGCAGCTTGAATGCTGAGCCTAGAATCATGACTGAATCTACAGACCGTAGTTCATTCTATGGCCCATACTGTTGACTCATAGAAATTCATCTGCGGCCTTACTCGGTGGCCAGGAACCACGAGTGAAAACCACGAGCCATGGTTTACTCTACGACTCATGGAATCCATCCGTGATTCCTAAAGCTGACTTTTTCCAGCAGTTTTTAATGTAAGTTCTCAGGTGTATTTTAGACCTTTTCTTTCTAATTTAGCTCCGACTATAAATAGTCTTAGGCTTATTATATTTAGGAAAAGACACCAAAACAAATCAGTTCCTCTCAAATCTATTCTCAACCAGAAATGAAGCTTCTTCTCCAATCTCCAGGCCTAGGGTTCTCCCCTCCAAACTTCAACTTCAGATTTCTTGCAGGTATTTTCATCCACCAGGTATGTGGGTATTTAGTAAGGGCTTAGTCTGCTTTTATGCCCAAAAATCTCAGGCTTTTAAAGTAATTTTCATGGTTTTGGAACTAGGGTTCTTACATGATTTAAATCCTATTATATATGAATTATATTGTGTTTTAATGATTTTCATAAGTCCACCATGATTTGAGAAACTATGAATTTAGCCCTAAGTAGTAGTATTTTCCAAAGTAATAGCTTTCCCTCAAAGTTTATCCTAGACCACCAGTTTTGAGTTATAACAAGGATTTAATCACATTTCAATCTCCTACAGTATTTCAGAAAGTTAGTGATTTCAGACCAGCTACCTAAGTCAGAACTTCAACTTTAATGAGCTATTAGCATTCAATTTGGGAGTAGTGTTTAGCACCAAGCTGGACCAGGGTTCAATGTATCCTTCAGGTCCCATAACTACGTGCCAACATAGGTTTATAAGTCCCCTCTGTTGGGCATCATATTTAGTGATCATGCCACAGTCATGCCTCTATACCCTGGCAATGTACATTGGGTCCTCTCGATGGGGCGTATACATCGGACTCCACATTTAGCTCACGTGGTTTATGTCAGTTAATAGACTCTCCCATAGTGTTAGTTGCAGTAAAGTTAATTAGGTCCTCAGTTATGTTTACTTTCAGCTTTCAGCATGTTTTTCAGACTACTTTTGCATCCAACTGTTTATGATTGATTATATTTTGGGCCTATGTACCACAGTTTAGTTCAATTTACAGTCTTTCCTATATCTTAGCATAATTACTTTTCAGTCAGCATTGCATATCCCTCATACTCGATACATTCAAAGTACTGATGCATACTCTATGTGTTGCATCCTATCATGATACAGGCTCAGGTTCTTAGCTTCAGCCTCACGATTAGCTCACCCCGGTGCCATATCAGCGACAGACAGTGATAAGTCCTCATCATCTGAGGACACATCTTTTACATGCTTTTTGAGTAGTCAATTGTTTTTACCTTCAGTATTTTAGAGTTAGCTGGGAACTTGTCCTAGCAACTCATCAGTATTAGAGGCTTTTCAGACATAGAGTCAGACTCAGTCCATTCGGGTTGTTTTACTTTGTAGACAACTATTTGTTCAGATATTCTATTCTCAGTTGAAATCTTTTTAGATTATGCTCCTTATTCAGTCATGCTTCAGATTGTTTAGAATTATATTCAGTATGCTTGTGATATGCCAGTTTAAGGGTTAGCTTAGGGTCACTTGTGATCCTAGGTCTCGTGTTACGCCTAGGGTCTAGTCTCGGGGTGTGAAAAACTTGGTATAAGAGCATCAGGTTCAAGAGTCCTAGGGTGTCTGAAAGCCACACTAAGTAGAGTCTCTTTCATGGGTTTGAAGATGCCACACTTATGAGGGAGAGACAGGGAGAGGCTACACAGTGTTTTAAGAAAAACTTCACTTCTTTTGCTATCTTTATCATGCAATTGAGTGTGAATCAACTTCTCCCTTCTAATTTGTTGTTATGCATTTCAGATCATGCCTCCTCGTAGAGCTAATGCACGCAATGCTAATATAAATCCTCCAGCCCCGAACCATGAGGTTACCAATGTAGAATTCCATAATGCGATCCAGTTGCTGGCCCAAACCATAGCCAATCAGCAGGCCCTAGTTCTGACAAATCCAAATGGTGGGTCAGCTACAGTCCGAGTTCGAGATTTTGTTTGCATGAATCCGCCAGAGTTTCTAGGGTCAAGGGTTGGTGAAGACCCATAAAATTTCATTGATGAGATCAAGAAGATTTTTGGGGTGATGCAAGTGACTGGTACTAAGAGTGTGGAGTTGGCATCCTATCAACTCAAGGATGTAGCTCACATCTGGTTCACACAGTGGAAAAATAACAGGGGTATGAATGTAGCTCCTGTGACATGGGACTGTTTTGCTATAGCTTTTCTGGACAGGTTCTTCTCGAGAGAGTTGAGGGAGGCTAAGGCCCAAGAGTTTATGAATTTGAGGCACGGATCGATGTCAGTCCAGGAATATGGGCTTAAGTTCACTCAGCTTTCAAGGTATGATCCATATATGGTGGCCAATCCGAGGGCACAAATGGGTAAGTTCTTGTATGGGGTATCCGATCTGGTAAAAATAAAGTGTAGAAATGCCATGCTACTAGGAGATATAGATATCTCTAGGCTGATGACCCATGCATAGCTGGTTGAGGAGGATAAACTTAAGGAGATGGCTAGGGATATTAAAAAGGCTAGGACAGGCAACTTTGAGTATTCTCATCAGAGGTCGGACGGTGGAAATCGCTCACAATTTCAGCAAAGGTCGGCAGCCCTAGCACCTTCATCTGCTAGTGCTGCGTCTCTTAAGCCCCGACAGGATCAGAAAAAGTGAGCACCAGGATCTAAATCTCAGGGCAGTGTTTCATGTAATCGTACTTTTCCAGCCTTCCCCAAGTGTAGTAAGAATCATCCAGGTGAGTGTTTGGTTGGCAGAGAAGGGTGTTTTGGATGTGGTCAGCTTGGCCATAAGTTAAAGGAGTGCCTTTCTGCCAGGCAAGGGTAGGGAGGTAACAGAGCCCAGTCCACCACTTCAGCAGCCCCAACAGGTCATGCATCTCAACAGAGTACTACTTCTGGCACAGGTGGCAGTCAGTGTCAGAACCGTCTCTATGCCATGTCTCCATGCTAGGATCAAGAGAGTTCACCAGACGTAGTCACTAGTATGTTATTAGTATTCTCTCTTGATGTTTATGACTTGTTAGATCTAGGGGATTCTCTATCTCTTGTAACCCCGTATATTGCATGTAAATTTGGAGTCAGCCCTGAGAAACTCTTGGAACCCATCCCAGTCTCTACTCCAGTTGGTGAGTCAATCGTAGCTAAGAGGGTATATAAATATTGCCCAATTTCAGTCCTTCATAAAGTCACCTCAACAGATTTAGTGGAGTTAGATATGACCGACTTTGATATCATTCTCGGCATGGATTGGCTACATGCATGTTATGCCTCAGTCGACTGCAGTACCAGAGTCATGAAATTTCAATTTCCAAATGAGCCTGTCTTAGAGTGGCAAGGTAGTCCTCCTTCATCAAAAGCTCGTTTCATATCTGATCTCAAAGCTAGGAAGATGATCTCAAAGGGTTACATCTTCCATATAGTTTGGGTTAAGTATACTAAGTCCGAGACCCCACCTTTCCAGTCAGTTCATATAGTTAATGAGTTTCCAGAGGTGTTTCCTGATGATCTGCCCGGAGTCCTTCCTGAGCGGGAGATCGACTTTGGGATAGACCTTCTTCCAGATACGCAGCCCATATCTATTCCTCCATATAGAATGGCTCTATCTGAGCTTAAGGAGTTGAAAGAACAGCTCAAGGACCTACTAGATAAAGGTTTCATCAGAACTAGCATTTATCCATGGGGTGCTCTGATTCTCTTTGTGCATAAGAAAGATGGCTCTCTCAGGATGTGCATAGACTATCGTCAGCTGAACAAGGTCACAATAAAGAATAAGTATCCCATACCCAAAATTGATAACTTGTTCGGCCAGCTCCAGGGTGCCAGCTACTTCTCCAAGATTGACCTCAGATCCAGTTATCATCAGCTCAGAATTAGAGAGTGTGACATTTCGAAGATAGCCTTTAGAACTCGATATGGTCACTATGAATTTGTGGTTATGTCTTTTGGACTAAGAAATTCTCCTGCAGCTTTTATGGACTTGATGATAAATGTGTTCAAGCAATATCTAGACATGTTTGTTATTGTCTTTATAGATAATATTGTAGTCTACTCGTAGAGTGAGGAGGAGCATGCTAATCATTTAAAAGTGGTGCTGCAAACTCTCAAAGATCGCCAGTTATTCACCAAATTCAGAAAGTGTGAGTTTTGGCTGCAGTCAGTTGCCTTTCTGGGTTATGTGGTGTCTAGGGATGGTATTCGAGTAGATTCTCAGAAGATAGGGGTAGTAAAGAATTGGCCTAGACCCACCTCTCCGACAGATATTAAGAGCTTCTTGGGTCTGGCTGGTTACTACAGGATATTTATGATGGAGTTTTTGTCCATAGCTTCTCCATTGACTAGGATGACTCAAAAGAAGGTCAAGTTCTAGTGGTCAGATGAGTGTGAGAAGAACTTCCAAGAGTTGAAAACTAGGTTGACAACAACCTCAGTTTTGAATTTACCAGAGGGTTTAGATGGTTTCGTAGTATCTGTAATGCATCCAGAGTTGGCCTAGGTTGTGTTCTAATGCAGCATGGCAAATTATTGCATCCACCTCCAGACAACTTAAGACTCATGAGAAGAATTTTCTGACTCATGATCTTGAGTTAGCAGCAGTGGTCTTTGCCTTGAAAATCTGGAGACACTACTTGTATGGTGTCCATGTAGATATGTTTACTGACCACAAGAGCCTTTAGTATGTGTTCACTCAGAAAGAACTGAATCTTTGACAGAGAAGGTGGCTAGAGCTTCTCAAGGACTATGACATGAGCGTGCTTTACCATCCGAGTAAGGCCAATGTAGTAGCTGATGCACTTAGTAGGCTATCAATGGGTAGCGTGTCACAAGTTGAGAAAGGAAAAAAGGAATTAGCCAAGGATGTTCACAGGCTTGCTCAGTTAGGGGTTTGCCTCAAAGATTCATCAGAAGGTGGTGTCATTGTTCAGAATGGGTCAGAGTCTTCGTTAGTAGCCAAGGTGAAGGAAAAGCAAGACAGTGATCCCATCTTACTTCAGCTAAAAGATGCTTTCCAGTAGCAGAGAGTAGAGGTCTTCTCCCAAAGGGGAGATGGTGTACTTCATCACCAGGGTCGGTTATGTGTTCCTAATATAGGTGAGTTGAAACAATAGATTTTGACAGAAGAACATAGCTTCAGGTATTCCATCCATCCCGGTGCCACCAAGATGTACTGTGACTTGCGGGAAGTCTATTGGTGGAATGGGATGAAGATGGACATTGCTGATTTTGTGGCTAAGTGTCCCAACTGTCAGTAAGTGAAGGTAGAACATCAGCGACCAGGTGGTATGAATCAGGAGATGGACATTCCTATTTTGAAGTGGGAGTTCATCAATATGTACTTCATTACAGGTCTACCTTGCACTCATGGGAAGCATGATTCTATTTGGGTGATTGTAGACAGGGTGACCAAGTAAGCCAACTTTTTGGCTGTCAAGACCACCGATTCAGCAAAGGAGTATGCCAGACTCTACATCCATGAGATAGTCAGGTTGCATGGAGTTCCCTTGTCCATCATCTCAAATAGGGGTACTCAGTTCACTTCTCAGTTTTGGAGATAATTTCAGAAGGGTCTTGGTACACAGGTTAATCTTAGCATAACTTTTCACCCGCAAATAAATGGTCAGGCAGAGCGTACCATTCAGACTTTAAAAGACATGTTGAGAGCTTGTGTGATCGACTTTAAAGGTAACTGGGAATATCACTTACCTCTCATAAAGTTTGCCTGTAATAAGGGTTTTCACTCTAGCATTAAGATGGCTCCATATGAGGCACTCTATGGGCGAGGGTGTAGATCACCTATAGGATGGTTTGAGGTGGGTGAAACAACTTTGATAGGGCCAGATTCAGTCCATGAGACTATGGAGAAGGTGCAGCTCTTTAGAGAAAGGTTGAAGGTACCTCAAAGTCATCTGAATTCTTATGCAGATGTGACTAGAGTTTGAGGTTGATGACTGGGTTTTTCTGAAAGTGTCCCCAATGAAGGGTGTGATAAGATTCGGTAAGAAAGGGAAGCTTAGTCCCCGATATGTAGGCCCTTACAAGATTCTGAAGAGAGTTGACAAGGTGGCTTATGAGTTGGAGTTGCCCGAAGACTTAGCATCGATTCACCCAGTCTTCCATGTGTCCTTGTTAAAAAAATGCATTGGTGATCCGGCTTCAGTTGTGCCTTTATAAAGTGTGGCCATGAAGGATAGCCTCACCTATGAGGAGGTTCCAGTTGTGATTCTTGACCATCAGGTTCGTAGGTTGAGAAATAAGAAAGTCGCTTCAGTAAAGGTTTTGTGGAGGAATCAGTCTAAAGAGGGAGCTACTTGGGAAGCAGAAGCAGCCATGATGGCCAAGTACCCTCACCTCTTCCCTTTTGATCCAGTTCAAGCTTGAGGTAATAATTCCTCCTCAGTTTGTCAGTTTACTCTTACATATTCCCGTCTCTGTATTATGTTCCATCAGTTGTTCATGAAATTCAGCACTCTTTCATGTACTTAGAACCTATTTAAACTAGAGATTCAGCTCTTAATGCTTAGTGGTGGGGATTGCAGCTCCATCCCTCCAAACTCAGCTTGTTTAGTCTTCATTATGAATGATCCCAAGGGGGAGATATTGTAACACCCCAGAATTTGATCCAATTTTCAAACTCAGAAACTTGCAGAATTTTAAACTTTCCAGGAATTACGGGTCCAAACGACAGACCGTGGTTTGAACCATAGGTCGGGAATGAACTTGTGGTTTACACCTACAGGTTCAGTCTCTGGTCTGAGAACCATGAGTTGGTTCTACGGATCATGGTTCAAACTATGGCCCATCCTGTCAACTCGTGGAACTTGATCAGAGAGATGACAGTTTCGCTGAAGATTACGGATTGGGTCTACAGACTGTAGTTTATTCTACACCTTATTTTGTTGACCCGTAGAACTCTTTTTGCAGCTTGAATGCTGAGCCTAGAATCACGACTGAGTCTACGGACCGTAGTTCATTCTACGGCCTACACTGTTGACTCATAGAAATTCATCTGCGGCCTGACTCGGTGGCCAGGAACCACTAGTGGAAACCAAGAGCCGTGGTTTAGTCTACGACCCGTGGAATCCATTCATGATTCCTGAAGCTGACTTTTTCCAGCAGTTTTTAATTTAAGTTCTCAGGGGTATGTTATACCTTTTCTTTCTATTTTAGCTCCGACTATAAATAGTCTTAGGCTTATTTTATTTAGGAAAAGACATCGAAACAAATCAGTTCCTCTCAAATCTATTCTCAAGCAGAAAAGAAGAGTCTTCTCCAATCTCCAGGACTAGGGTTCTCCCCTCCAAGCTTCAACTTCAGATTTCTTGTAGGAATTTTCATCCACCAGGTATGTGGGTATTTAGTAAGGGCTTAGTCTGCTTTTATGCCCAAAAATCTCAGGCTTTTAAAGTAATTTTCATGGTTTTGGAACTAGGGTTCTTACCCTTTTCAATATGTAGATACATAAATCCATATTCATGATCCCCACATGATTTACATCCTGTTATATATGAATTATATTGTGTTTTAATGATTTTCATAAGTCTTCACCATGATTTGAGAAACTATGAATTTAGCCCTAAGTTGTAGTATTTTCAAAAGTTATAGCTTTCCTCAAAGTTTATCCTAGACCACCAGTTTTGAGTTATAACAAGGATTTAATCACATTTCAGGCTCCTACAGTATTTCAGAAAGTTAGTGATTTCCGACCAGCTAGCTAAGTCAGAACTTCAAGTTTAATGAGCTATTAGCATTCAATTTAGGATAGTGTTTAGCACCAAGCTGGACCAGGGTTCAACGTACCCTTAGGGTCCTAGAACTATGTGCCAATGTAGGTTTATAAGTCTCCTCTATTGGACATCAGATTTAATGATCACGCCACAGTCATGCCTCTATACCCTGGCAAGGTATATTGGGTTCTCCCGATGGGGCGTATACATCGGACTCCACGTTTAGATCATGTGGTTTATGTTAGTTAATAAACTCTCCCACAATGGTAGTTGCAGTAAATTGCATTAGGCCCTCAGTTATGTTTACTTTCAGCTTTCAGCATGTTTTTTAGACTACTCTTGCATCCAGCTGTTTATGCATGATTATATTTTAAGCCTATGTACCACAATTAAGTTCAGTTTATAGTCTTTCCTATATTTTAGCATATTTACTTTTCAGTCAGCATTGCATATCCCTCATACTCGGTACATTCAAAGTACTGATGCATACTCTATGTGTTGCATCCTATCATGATAAAGGCTCAGGTTCTAAGCTTCAGCCTCACGATTAGCTCACCCCGGTGCCACATCAGCGACAGACAGTGGTGAGTCCTCAACATCCGAGGATATATCTTTTACATACTTTTTGAGTAGTCAGTTGTTTTTACCTTCAGTATTTTAGAGTTAGCTGGAGACTTGTCCTAGCAACTCATCAATATTAGAGGCTTTTCAGATATAGAGTCAGACTCATTCCATTTGGGTTGTTCTGCTTTGTACACAACTATTTGTTCAAATATTCTATTCTCAGTTGAACTCTTTTTAGATTATGCTCCTTATCCAGTCATGCTTCAGATTATTTAGAATTATATTCAGTATGCTTGTGATTTGCCAGTTTCAGGGTTAGCTTGGGGTCACTTGTGATCCTAGGTCCCGTGTTACGTCTAGGGTCTAGTTTTGGGGCCTGATAGTTTTGATATAGAAAGGTAAGGTAATAGCGTATGCATCGAGGCAATTGAAGGTTCACAAGCAAAACTACCCTACTCATGACTTGGAGTTGGCAGTGGTAGTTTTTACTTTAAAAATTTTGAGGCATTACTTATATGGAGTGCATTGTGAGGTATTCATGGATCATCGTAGTCTTCAATATATTTTCAGTCAGAGAGATCTAAATTTGACGTAGAGGAGATTGCTGGAGTTGCTTAAGGATTATGACATCACTTTCTTATATCACCCAAGCAAGGGGAACGTGGTCGCATATGCTTTGACTTAGAAGTCAGTTAGTATGGGCAGCTTGGCTATATTGCACGTGGAGAAGCGTCCTTTGGCCATGGATGTTCCGTCTTTGGCTAATAGTTTTATGAGACTTGATATTTCAGAGCTTGGTAGAGTTCTTGCTCGTGTTGAGGAACAATCTATCTTATTGGATCAAATCAAAGCTAGGCAATTCGAAGATGAGAAATTGAAGATCATCCAAGGCAAAGTATTAAAGGGTGAGGCTAAGGAAGCAATTTTTGATTTAGAGGGTGTTTTAAGAATTAAAGGTCGTATCTAAATTCCTAGAGTTGACGATTTGACCAAGTTGATTATGGAAGAAGCACATAGCTCTAGATATTCTATTCATCCGGAAGCAGCGAAAATGTATCATGATTTGAAGCAACATTATTGGTTGTGTTGAATGTAGAGGGATATTGTAGAGTATGTCTCTAGATGTTTAAACTGCCAGCAAGTTAAGTATGAGCACTAGAGGCCAGGTGGTACAAATCAAAGGATGCCTATACCTGAGTGGAAGTTGGAGCAGATTGCTACGAATTTCGTGGTACGATTGCCATAGACTTTGAGAAAGTTTGATGTTTTTTAGGTTATTGTGGATAGATTGACCAAGTCTTCTCACTTTGTGTTAGTTCAGATTTTATACAATGTAGAGAGGTTGGCTAGAATTTACATCTAGGAGATAGTGCATTCGCATGGTGTTCTGATTTCTATCATTTCAGACCGAGGTACTCAGTTCACACTTAACTTCTGGAAGTGTATGCAGAAAGAATTGGATACTAGGGGTGGATCTTAGTACGACATTTTATCGATAGAATGATGGCCAATATGAGTTGACTATTCAGGTGTTGCAGGATATGCTAAGAGCGTGTGTAATTTATTTTAGTGGTCATTGGGACCAATTGTTGCCGTTAGTGGAGTTTTCTTATATCAATAATTACCATTCTAGCATTCAAATGGCCCTGTTTGAGGCTTTGTATGGTAGGAGATGTCATTATCTAGTGGGTTGATTTAATGCGTTCAAGGTCAGGCCTTGGGATACAGATCTGTTGAGAGATTCCTTAGATAAGGTCAAGCTGATTCAGGATAGTCTTCTCACAGCTCAGAGTAGACAAAAGAGTTATGCAGATTGGAAGGTTCGCGATTTAGAGTCCATCATTGGGGAAAAGGTCTTGTTGAAAGTATCACCTATAAAGAGTGTTATGAGATTTGGAAAGAAGGGCAAGCTCAGTCCTAGGTTCATTGGTCTATTTGAGATACTCCGACCTATTGGAGAAGTGTCGTATGATCTAGCTATACCATCAGACTTATCAGGTGTTCATCCGGTATTCCATATTTCAATGTTGAAAAAAAAATCATATTGATGGTTCCCATGTAATTCAGTGGGACTCGGTGCAGTTGGACCAAGATTTGACATTTGAGGAAGAGCCTATAGCTATTGGATAGGCAAGTTAGAAAGTTGAGATCCAAGGATATAACATCTGTGAAGGTGCAGTGGAGGCATCGTCCTGTGGAGGAAGCCACATGGGAGGTTGAATCCGATATGCAGAGCAGATATCCTTATCTCTTCGATAGTCCAGGTACCTTCTTTCTCCTTATGTTCGAGGATGAACATTTATTTTAGTGGTGGATGATGTAACGACCCTCCTAGTCATATTGTGAACTTTTACTTATTTTTTCTATTTTAACCCTTCTTGTAGTCTTCATATGTAATTTATAACTTTTGGAAATGGATAGTACAGACCTCGAGGTGTTCGGGAGTGACTTAAGTCATTGGTTGGAATCTTGAATTTTTAAAAAGTTAAGTGTGATCACGGTTAACCTTCGGTCAAGACGATCTCAGATTGATATTGTAGTATTTCCAATAGGTCCAGAATATGCTTTTTAGTCAATTTACATAGTTAGTTTATTTTTATGGAGTTTTAAACAAATTTTGAGGATCTATTCAAAGTTTTAGATATTTTAGATAATTAATTTAATTGGTGATTAACGGGTCAAATTCATAAGTTATTTATTCACATAGTCCATATTTATTAATAACTTAAGTGGAAAGGGTTTAACAATAACAATAATAGCATCAGAAAGATATGAGGAAGAGGGCACGAAAGCTGCAGTTTTCATTCTCGCAGCTTTGAAGGGAAAGTGTCGAAAGCTTTCAGGTACTACAAAAATATTTATGTTTCTTTTTAATTTGTTTTATTTTGGGTCAAATAGTAATGAGTGCTAGGTTTACATATAGGAATTTATATTCTGCAATATTGACAGTGAGGATGAGTAAGGTTAGTGGCAAAATATAATGTGAGTTGATTTCTTTTGTGGTATTAAAAACATTAGGGTAAATTGATGGGTAATCATGACTCACAAATGATAAGGTAATGATGATCTAATAATGACAAGAAAGTAGTGATTACCAATCATTTGGTATTATTGATAATTGAATTGGAAATTTATGGTGTCTGCATAGTATAGGTGAGCACTATTTATTCTGAGTTTTGGGCTCGAATGGTTTCATTTTTTTTTGGCTTCAAGTTTCTGCAGATTTTGTACGAGTAGAAGCTGCTATTCTGACCAATTTAGGTTTTAGGTCTAGGTCCTTAGAATAAGAGTTCTTTATTTACAGATCGAATAACGATTAGTATTTTTATGAGGATTTTATATTTGAACAGATTTTGACCATTTGAAAGCGTTACGGAAGAGCAAGTTTGTTAATTGACACTTGGGCTTCGTTTTGAGGCAAGTAGAGATTTCTAATTTCTTTTCGAAGTGTTATTTTTATTATATTAAGTGAAATTAAGAGTAATGGATAATAAGGGGGTCTCCTATAAATGAGATAACGAGCATTTATATGGGCACCGAGGCCATGCTATGAAAAATTCTTATGATATTATTATCGGTTGATAGAATCTTATAAGTTGTGATATAATTGAACTGTTGAAACTCGTGAATTATGTGAACTTGATTGTGATTGATAAACTCATTTATATACTTGATCACACATATTTATTCATACCACTCTTATCGTTGCATGATAATTATTGGTTGATATTTTTCATTAAGTTATTTGTGAAATTCATATTCTTATTAAGACAATGGAAAATGATTTCGACAAGTGACATCATGCAAAGCCGATGGAAAATGATTCCGGCGAGTTGTATTGTGATTCTTTGTAAGAATTCAGGTTCTTATTATTTCGATGGGAAATAGTTCCGACGGGTATTATTATGCCAATGAAAAATGGTTCTGGTGGGTATATGAACCTCATGAGTTCCCCTGTGTCTCGACTATCTGAAAAAAGAAGCGAGTGTATGTCGGTTTTACTTTTGAACAGTGCATTGCATTACATTTCATCTGTATTGCACTTTATTTTGAATTTTTGCAGATACGTTTCTTATTTGCTCTATTGTGGTGACTATGTTGCGGTGAAACTATACTTGTGAAGAAACTTTTAAGATACATCTCATCATCGCTTCTAGAAGAAGTTAGTAATCAAAGCTTGCTGAGTATACATATTTCCTGTACTCATTCTATACTTGATGCACCTTTTTGCGTGCAGGAATTGAGCTAGGTACTAGGAATGCTTGACTTGCTGCTTGTGTTCAAGGCTGTTGCAATTAGGATTCATGGTGAAATACTTTCTCTTCGGCAGTATTGGATTGTAGAGATTCTTTATGTTTTCTATCGTTCTTTCTTTCAGACAGTTGTTTTAGTTTTTATAGACTTATTTTATATTCGTAGATTCTCTTATACTGGTGTCACTAATTCTTGGGGTAGTTTGGATTTGAGCTCGTTTATTCCGTATTTATAAGAATTGATTGTTACTTTTATATTACTTCCGCATTATTTTTATTGTTAAATGGCTAGTAAAGAAAAGGGGTTCACCCACAGGGATGGTGGATGCCCTCACAGCCTAATGAGATTTTGGATCGTCATAAACACATAAAAGTGACTAATCAAAGTTTAACTCCAGAGAAACTATAACCTACTTCTGATAGTGTTATGATTTTACTGAATGACAATTTCACCTTCTAGGAACTCGTCAAAATATATTGATTCAAGATATTTTATTTATCATAGAAATAGCAAGTACCAAGAAGGAAAGGAAAGCATAACCCAAGAAGGAAGGAAAATCAAGTAGCAAGGAAGAAGCAATAAAAAGAAAGTAGTAAGCAGGAAAGCAAAATATCAAGAAACATTACTGAAAAAGAAAAAAAAATCAAATACCAAGCAAGAAGCAATAAAGAGAGATTTATTCTCAAGAAGGAAGTGTAATTAATCAAGAATCAGTCAATACCCAATGAAGGATAGAAAATCAAGTATAAAGAAAGAAAAATAAAAGAGATCTATTCTCAAGAAGCAAGGAGAATCAATCAAGTACCAGAAATCCTCACTTAAGGAAAGAATCTAGCCATATTGGAAGGAATCAAGCAGAGGATTGAAGGATTAATTTTTAGTTCAACCTTATTCTTAGAAATAAGATATTCTTCATCCTTTTCCAAGGATCAAATCTCTTGGGTTGCTTTCTTCATCAAGATCTTCAAACGGCTACTTCAACCAAGTATTTAAAGGCCCTTGAAGAATGAAGAAAAATATATAAACCGTCTCTACCATCTCAAGTTCTTTGCTCTACTTTTATTAAGTATTGTTTTACCTTGTGTTTTAATATACTGAAAAAGAGAGGAGAGAAAAAATATAGTTGGTGCGACATTGTATCAAAAGATAAAAAGAAAAGAAAAAAGATTGAGTGTAAACATAGAAGCTATACTCTCAAATTTTATACGAAATCAAAACCATCAAAGAACTAGTAGAGAATACCCTTGCAACCCAAGGGGAGTGGACTAAGATCCATTTTGAATCCCAACCAGTATAAAAATATTTGGTGTCAATTACTTTTATAACACCTACAATTCTGCACTTCTACTTGACTGCTTATCTGTGTATAGTAGTCGACTGATCCCTTCAGATAGTCAACTGAAATAATTGAAAAATAGTAATTCACCCCCTCTTGCACTTTTAATTGGTATCAGAGCAAGGACTCACACAACTTTGCTTAACCACAAGTGAAAAAAGTTCATGGCACAAAACGCTACAGTTGGGGAACTATTCCAAAAAAGGACTTCTCAAACAAGACCTCACTACTTAAATGAGAAGCATTTCTCCCATTGAAAGATAAGGATGAAAACTTTCATTAAATCCAATGATGCCAAAGTGTGGAGAGTCATCAAGCAAGATGACATTGAAATTTCACCAAACAAGAAGGATGAAAAGAGAACTGAAAATGGAGAAACATCAACTGTGATAGTTCCATCCCTGGAGAACTATACTGATGAACAAATTAAGATTATTCAAAAAAAACTTCAAAGCAAAATTTGTTTTTTTACAATGCTATCAGTGGTGAAGAATATGAGAAAATATCCTGTTGTGAAACTGCTAAAGAAATATGGGACACGTTGGAGGTGAACTATGAAGGAACTAATAAAGTGAAGCAGATCATACTCAGTCCGTTGGTGTATGAATATGAATTATTCCATATGAAAGAAGGAAAATCCATCGAATAAATATTTGCTCATTTTGGAAAGACTATTGGTGAACTCAAAGCTGCTGGAAAGAACTATCCTGTATTTGAATATATCACAAGAATCCTCAGAGGATTATCTTCCCCATGGCTCTTTAAAATTGTGGCTCTTGAAAGCATTGATCTGAGTAAACTTACTTATGATGAAGTAAGAGAAGATCTCATCACTTTCAAAAAGGCCAACTTAAACAAGAAAAGCCAAAAAGAAAAGAAGAAAAGAAGAAAACAATTGCATTCAAAGCTATTGCAGAACAAGAGAAAGATGAGGAAGAACCCATTGGAGAAGAAGAAATTACTTTAATTACCAGATTTGTTGTAACTTCTTCAGAAGATCTAAGAACCAAATAAGAGCTAAGAAAAACTTTTTCAAAGAAAAAAAAATTCACTAAATTCAATAAAAATAATGGTAAGTGTTACAACTGTGAATAGTATAGACACATCGCAAATGATTTCGCAGAAGTAAAAAGAAGATACCCCAAGAAAAATCAAAGAAAAAGGGATAAAGAGCCTTAAGTAGTTGGAGTGATGAAGATATCTCTGAATAGTAAAATGATGATGTTGAAGACATATGCTTCATGACAATTGGAGAACCAAGCGAGATAAGACCTAATCCCTGTTCAAATTATGTAGAACTGTAAAATTACTAGATCATGCCATAACTTACTTGAATAGAGTTTTTAATGATTTTAGAGCTTTGCAAAGAGAAAAAAAAGATTGGAAAATTAAATTGAAAAAAAAGTGAATGAATTAAAAATTTTAATTAATAATTTTCAAAAATCTCCCAATCACAGTATTGTCAGGTCAAATTGAACTTTCTCTGATAAGTCAACTAATAAAAAGTCTGACGGTGATAAATCTACCACAAATAAGAACTATTTCAGTGGTGACAAAGCTCACCAGTCAACTAAGTCTAAGTCACATAGTAATAAATTCAGTGGTGGTAAGTCGACTCAAAGGTTTGTCACTAAAGAACACCTTTCTTATGCTTATCACTACTGTGGTAAATCTGGTCATAAGCATTATAATTGCAAAATTTACTCTAGTACCTCGGCGAAATGAGTTTGGAGACTTAATTTTGACCAAACCAAACCAACTACTAACCCAAAAGGACCTAAGAAAACTTGGGTACCTAAAAATAATTAATGAATCTATTTTGCAGGAACACTACTCAAAATCAAAAGGGAAATGATATCTTGATAGTGCATGTTCAAATTATATGACGGGTAATAAAAATTTATTTAAATGTATTGCAGACTTTGATGGATGAAACATCCGATTTGGAGACAACTCCAAAGAAAAAGTAATAAGTATTTGTATAATTTGTTTTAATGAATTTTGTAAAATTACTAATGTTTACTTAGTGAAGAACTTGAAATATAATTTGTTGAGTATCATTCAGCTATGTGATGTAGATCTTGAGATAAAATTCAGAAAAATAGATTACATAATAGAAGACATTACTTGAAAAGCTTTACTCCCAGGATACAGAGATAGAAACATATACGTTCTTGATTTTGTCAAAAGGTCAAATGAACACGTCTATTTGGAATCTATTTCAGAAGATCCCTGGATATGACATAAGAAATTTGATCATGCTAGCATGCGTCTCATAGAGAAACTTGCTAAACATGAACTTGTTCTTGGGCTTCCCATTCTAGACTACAAGAAGAATCACATTTGTGATGCCTGTCAACTTGGTAAGGTAACTAAAAACTCTTTTTCTGTAAAAGATATTATATCTACTTCTAAACTATTGCACCTACTTCACATGGACCTCTTTGATTTCACTAGAACTGCAAGTATTAGAGAAAAAAAGGTACGCTTTCGTCTTATTGATGACTTTTATTGTTTCATATGGATTATGTTTTTGTCTAACAGTGATGATATCTTAAATTTTTTCAAGTATTTCTGTGAAAAAGTATAAAGGAATAAATGTTATTTCATCACCTCCATAAGAAGTGATCATAGAGGAAAATTTGAAAATAAGGCCTTCGAATTTTTTTGCAATGAACAAGGATACACTCACAACTTCAAATCACCAAGATCTCCTTAGCAAAATGGTGTTGTTGAATAGAAAAATGGGACTCTTCAAGATATGGCATGTACCATGATATGTGAATATTCTCTTCCTCATTATTTTTGGGAAAAAGTAGTAAGTACTGCATGTCACATTCTTAACTGGTGCCTTATCAGATCAATATTTAAGAAAATACCATATGAATTATGGAATGGTAAGACACCTAACATTGGATACTTTCATCCATTTGAGTGTAAGTATTTTCTGCACAACAATGGCAAAGACAATATTGATAAGTTTGATCCTCGAAGTGATAAAGGTATATTTCTTGGTTACTCAAATTCTTGTAAATCCTATAGAATTTTCAATAAACATACTTCATGCATTGAGAAATTCATTCATGTTATTTTTAATGATACTAATCGTATTGTTGAGAAAATTAATGGCATATATGGTAAAGAAGAACACATCCTCGAAACTAGTATATTTTTATCCAAGAAAGTTGACTGTCCAGCTAAGCCAGCAAATGAACAAAAAGATCAATTTGCTATTAAAACAGTCCCAAATAAATAGAGAACTGAACCTGACTACCCAAAAATGTTTATCATTGGTGACCTAAATCAAGGAATGAAAATTAGAGCTTCAACCAAAAATAAGGCCAACGTGGAACTCATTTCTCAATTCGAGCCAAAGAAAATTAATGAAGCCCTAAATGACAGTCATTGAGTAAAAGCTATGCAAGAAGAATTAGACCAATTTGAGAAAAATAAAGTCTGGATACTGATTCCTAAACTTGAAAAGACTTCAATCATTGAAACTAAGTCGGTCTTCAGAAATAAACTTAATAAAGCAGGAGAAGTTATTCCCAACAAGGATCGACTAGTAGCCAAGGGATACTCTCAACAAGAGAGAGTCAGCTTGTCACGACCCAAACCACCGCGAGTGGTACCCACTCAAACTCCCAAATAAGTGAAGCAATAAATAAACCAACACTTAGAGAAACTAATAGCTCAAAACCAGATGCATTAAATTAAACTAGCATTCATAGCTAAAAATACTAATAATAAGGAACCTGCGAAAAACCACCCCTAGAATCTGAAAGTCGTGTATCAAAATATCTACTAATGTCTAGAGTGTGGGGATGCAACTCCAAAAACAAGGAGTCTAAGTTCTAAATAATGGACTAAAAACAAACTAGACGAAATAATGGTAGCCCGAAAGAAATAACTCACCCTTGGATTCTGGAAACGTCGAGACTATAACTGAGGTCGCGTAGAAGCTGCCAAAATATGTACTATACTCACAAAAGAAAAGCAAGTGCAGTATCAGTACACTAAACCACAGTGTACTGGTAGGATCATCGGCCAGCTCCAACAAACAACATATGAACATTAAACTAAAGATGAGTAAGGCAAGACAAAACATGTATAACCAATTAGCAATTATAACACAGACTCTCAGTTCTCCACCTAACTTACCAACTACATAAGACATGCCAACCATTACCATAAACAACAACAATTACAAACAAACCAACCCTTTTCAAGTAACCCAGACCAGCCAAGGATACTTAGGACAACACCTACAGTGTTCAATATGCAATCCCGGTCTACACAAGGACTGACTCCATAATTAAGTACAACCACTTGGTCACTCATGGGCCAATATATGAAAATCATAATTCAAGAAATAACCTGGTCCTCTTATGGAACCAAACACAGAACACAACTAAATAAACATAAATAAACCTGTACTAGGTGTGGTACCCGAACCAATCATTATAGAACTTGTACCATGCATGGTACTCAAGACAACCGATAAATATATTTTGTACCAGGCATGGTACCCAAGCTAACTGATATATATGTATTCCATACCAGGTATAGTACCCGAGCCAACCGAAAGTCACAAAGAATCCAATAATCAATAAAGATGAACACAATCACACTTGTAAACCAACAAGCAACAAAGACAAGTTCATTTCACATGATTGACAACCAGATATTTAGACATTCATAATTCCATTTCCTAAACCATGCAATGAACATACAATACTAAGAAATAATTACCATGTACAAATATTACAAACAGGAAAACAACAAACATCAGCTACCTTGAATAGCCTGAAAGCTCTACTGGACCGAGCCTTCCTATTTTCTGAAGCTTTCGCTTGCCCTTGGTCTAAAAATCAGTATACACAATACTAAAATCAGTCTAAGTGGCCTCAAAATCCCCAAATTATATTCATATCCTAATCTCCAGGCCAAACAAGGATCATTCTACTCATCCCCCAGCTTTTCCACCATTATTTCACCTAAAACTATCATTTTGACGAATACATTAAGCAATTTATGGTGGTTTAATCATGTAAATGTAATCACAACCCTAGAATTTCTACACCCAAGAATCCTCATTACAATGGATTCTACCATCTTAGGTCAAGTCAAACCTTCCCTCAAGCCCGCAACTATCGGTTCTAAGGTCCGAGAATCAAAGTACTAAAGTAGGGGAGCAAAATCCTTACCTTTACGATGAAAATAGGTGGAAAAATGAGTTGAAATTGCCCAAATCGCCTTTGCCCTTCCCCAAAATATTCTTGAAAAACTCTGAATGTTTTTGGGGAAGTTTTTGCATTTACAGTGACTTACTCCGCTATAGTGGTCCTCGCTCTGCTATAGCGGTACTGCCGTAGAGGAACCCGCCCGCTATGGTAGTGTTAACCGCCTTGACTTTTGCTATAGCGGGAATTTTTCCGCTATAGTAGTCATTGTTGTAGTGCAGTGTAAACCTCTATAGTAGTTGATATGGAACAGAACCTCGAGAAATCCCCCAAATTGCCCATTTTATAACACACCTCAAATCCTGATGTTTCGAACCAACCTTTTCACATCAACTTTGATATTAGGAGTTCTATTCACCTGAACTCACTTTCGAAAAGTCCCCCTGACTCCTTAACACCTTAGCTAATGAAAAAACTAGCTCTACCTAAGATAGTTTACCCAATCCTTTCTCAGATTGCTCTAGACCATACCTCGCTCAAAATTCATCCGAGACTAGCCTAGCCTAAAATTTCAAACTCCCAAACCTGGAAGTTTTCCAATCCAATTCATTGCACGAATAGCTTACTTATAATGACAGAATATTTTATTACAAAAGATACCAATTTATCCATCATTAGTCCCCAAATGATCAAACCCAAAAAAAATGAGCTAAAAAAGAGATAATAGTAGTACCTAAATCCTTAAAGAAGTGAGGGAATTGTACCACATGTCCTTCCCAATTTCCAAGTGGATTCCTCAACCGGACGATGCTTATATTGAATCTTCACTAATATGATTTCCTTTGTCCTCAACTTCCAGACATCTCGATCAAGAATAGTAATCGGCTCCACCTCATACCGGAGGTCCTTGTCTAGCAAGACCAAATCCCACTTAATGATGTACTTCCAATCCCTATGGTATTGCTTCAGCATGGATACATGAAATACTGGATAAACTCTGGACAAACTGGGTGGTAGTGCTAACTTGTAAGCCACTGGACCTACACTCTCGAGAACCTCAAAGAGACCAATGTATCGAGGTCTAAGCTTTCCCCTCTTGACAAACCGCATTACCCCTTCCATTAGTGACACCTTCAACAAAACTTATTCACCAACCTGAAAAGCCATGTCCCTTACCTTGCGATCTGCGCACTCTTTCTGCATGCTTTGGGCTGCCAGCTGCTTGGTTTGAATACCCCTTACCTTTTCCTAAGCTTCTTTCACCAAATCTACACTCAAAGGTTTCACATCGATTTCCTCAAGCCACCCTATGGGTGATCTACATCCCCTCCCATAAAGTGCCTCAAATGATGCCATGTTGATATTGGAGTGATAGTTATTGTTGTATGATAACTCACACAATTGTAAGAACTGGTCCCAATGGCCCCCAAAATTAATTACACATGCTCTCAGAATGTCCTCCAATACCTGAATCATCCTCTCCGATTGACCGTCTATCTAAGGATGAAAAGTTGTGCTAAAAGTGAGTTAGGTGCCCAACTCTTCGTGCAACTTGCCTCAGAACTTAGAAGTAAATTACGTACTTATGTCTGAAATGATAGAGAGTGGAACCACATGCAACCTCACTATTTCCTTGACATAAATCTTGGCTAACTGCTGGGAATTATAATACACCCTGATTGAAATAAAATGAGCTAACTTGATTATCCTGTCCACGATAACTTAAATGGAGTCATACTTTCCCAAGGTCTTAGGAAGACCCACCACAAAATCCATGACTATCCTTTCCCACTTCTACTCGGGAATGGGCATCCTTTGAAGCAATCTTGCAGGCCTTTGGTGCTCATACTTAACGTGCTGAAAATTTTGACACTTAGACACAAAATCAACTATGTCTTTCTTCATCCCAGGCCACCAATAAAGCCGCCTTAAGTCTCAGTACATTTTGTTATGCCCGGATGAATTGAATACCCTGAACCATGAACTTCTAACAACACATTCTATATCAAGTCATCAACTTTAGGAACAAAAATCTTCCCTTTAAAGCACAAAACCCCACAAACATCTAGTGTGGCATCCCGAGCCTCTTCGAATACCACTTTGTTCCGAAGGTTGTTCAACTGTGCATCCTAAAACTATTTGGCTTGATTTCCTCTAGAATTGTGGGTTTAACCTAAATACTGGCCAATATCCTACCCTGTTATAAAATTCCCAACTACATAAACTTGGATTCTAGAGCTTGAATCTCCCGAGCTAAGGGTCATTTGGATACCCCCAAATAGGCCAAATTGCCCATGCTAACCGCTTTCCTGCTCAATGCATCTGCCATCATATTAGCCTTACCCAGATGATATTGGATGGTCACATCATAATCCTTCAACAGTTCCATCCACCCCCTTTGTCTCATATTCAAATATTTCTGTGTAAACACATGTTGCAGGCTGCGATGGTCTGTGAACACTTCACACTTAACACCATAAAGGTAGTGTCTCCAGATCTTGAGTGAGAAGACCACCAATGGAAACTCCAAATTGTGGGTTGGATAGTTCTTCTCATGGGGATTTAATTGCCTTGAAGCATATGTTATAACATTTCTGTCCTGCATCAACACAACACCCAAACCCGAATGTGAAGCATCACAAAACATAATGAAATCCTTACTTCAACAGACAATGATAGGATGGGAGTTGTAGTCAGAAGTGTCTTGAGCTTTTGGAAGCTCTTCTTACACTTGTCAGACCAAACAAAAGTTACTTCCTTCTGAGTCAACCCTGTCAAATAAGTAGCAATGGAAGCAAAGTTCTTGATAAACCTGTGATAGTAGCCCGCAAGACCCACAAAACTCCTAACATTAGTCACCGAGCTAAACTAAACCCAACTCCTAACCACCTCGATCTTTTGGGGATCCACCATCACCCTATTTTTGAAACCACATGCCCTAAGAAGGCAACTGAAGATAACCAAAATTCACACTTTAAAAACTTGGTATACAATTTCTGGTGCCTCAATATTCCCAAGACAATGCGAAGATGCTATGCATGCTCCTCCTTACTCTTGGAGTAAATCAGAATATCATCTATAAACACAATTATGAATGAATCCAAAAATGAGTTGCAGACACCATTTATCAAACTCATGAAAGCTGCCAGCGCAGTGGTTAACTTAAACAACATTACCATGAACTCATAGTGCCCATACCGAGTTTGGAATGTCGTCTTACGTATATCCTCAGGCCTAATCTTTAACTGATGGTACCTTGACCTCAAGTCAATTTTCAAAAATACAGAAGCACCCTGCAACTTATCAAAAAGGTCATCTATGTAGGGTAAGGGATATTTATTTCAGATGGTGACCTTGTTGAGTTGCCTGTAGTCTATACATATCCTCATACTACCATCCATCTTCTTCACAATCAATACCGAAGCACCCCAATGTGAAGCACTGGGATGAATAAATCTCTTAACTAAAAGTTCCTGAAGTTGAGTCTTAAGTTCCCTCAACTCCATCGGATCCATACGATAAAGAGGAATGGAGATTGGGCGGGTGCCCAGCTGTAAATCTATGCCAAAATCGATAACCCTAACTGGAGGCATGACAGACAAATCCATCAAAAATACCTCCTGAAACTCAAAAACCACCGGAACTAACTCAATCGAAGGGAACTCCACACTAACATCCCAAAAATTAGCCAAGAAGGCCAAAAAACCTTTCCCTACTAACTTCCTAGCCCGAACAAAGAATATAATCTTAGTCAACTTAGGCCTGTACACACCTTTCCACTCTAGTCTATCCTTACCCGGAATCTCTAGAGTTATTGTCTTAGCATTAGAGTTTAACACAGCATGATATGGAAACAACCAAGTCATACCCAAGATAACATCAAAATCCAGCATATCTAGAATAACCAAATTTACCCATGTCTACAACCCCACAAACACCACATAACAAGTATGATACACATAGGTTACCACCACAGACTCCCTGACAAAGGTAGATACATGAATAGGGGAATCAAGGACATCCCAAACCAAATCTAAAACCAAAGAAAATTTTACAGATACATATGAATATGTGGAACCTGGATTAAATAATACAGAAGCCATACAGTCATAGACTAGAATTATACCTGCTATCACAATATCTGATGTCACGGCCTCAGATATTCCTAAGAATGTATAACAATGGGCCCTGTCATCAATCTGAGCAACCTCTCTAGCTGGATGCACTACTTCTCTTCCCACGCCACCATTCCCTCTATTCCCGTGGTCTCCCTAAAAATTTCCTCGCCCACCCTGTGGATAACCCTTGCCATTGCCACCTCCACCTGTCGGAACCACAACCTTAGTCTGCTGAGTCTAATTTCCTGTCTGACTGTGAGGGCATTCCCTCTTGAAGTGACCTAGATCACCATAATGGAAACATCCACAGTCAAGAGAAGGCCTGCTAGTTGATGTATAAAAAGTCCCCTGGCTTCTAGGAGCTGAGAACTACTGACTGGCACCTGAACGACCACCTACAGAAGCTGGCAGGGCTAACTGAATAGGATGAGACAAATAAACCTGCTGACTATGACCCTTTGAGTAAGAACCACTAAAATTACCTTCATTCTGGGACTTCTTAGCTAACACCTTAGCTTGCCCAACCTGTATGACTTCCTCCATTTTCTTCACATAGTCAGTTACCTCATTAAAAATCTTCCCTGCTGAGGTCATATGAACAGACAAGACCTGCAACTCAGTATTCAGACCTTTAACAAATAGATGAATTCTCTCCTCTTCAGTACCTAGAAGTTGAGTAGCATAATGTGACAAGGCATGAAACTTAGCCTTATAGACTGAAACAGACATGTTACCTTGCTCAAGGGCCAGTAACTCATCCTTCTTACAATCTCTCAGAGTGTGAGACACATATTTCTCCAAGAAAACAACATGAAATTGAGACCATGTCATCAGAGGCAAGGCTGAAGGTCGATACTCTACATGATCTCTCCACCACTACTTAGCATCACCTTGTAGCTGAAAAGTAATAAATTCTACCCCATGCTTTTGCATAATGCCCAACTTATGCAATCTCTCATAGTAGTCCAGAATAAACTCAAAGACATCCTCCTTTTCTGTACCATGAAATGTTGGAGGTTTTAGTTTCAAGAACTTGGTAAGTAGCTCATGCTCAATCTTGGTCATAACAGGGTCTAGCATCAGATAGAATCGAGCATCAGTACCCGATGCCACATCTATTTGGGGAGCTACTGCAATAGTTGGATGAGCGCCCATAACTTGATCTGTTGTCCTAGTAAGGGTTGTTCCAGTACCTTCCATCCCACTCATAAAATACCACACCTTCTGAAATACCTCGGGCAATATAGGAGGAAGGCCCGCACCTCTAACCAGTGTCGCCCCTTCCTGCTCCGCGCCCTTCTCAAGCACAATCTCAACTTCCTCCTCGATCGGATCCTGGGGTGGGGGAGGGGTCGCTGCTCTTAGCTCAACTGTAGTCTGAGATTTACCCCTAGCAGGTGTTGCTCTTCCTCTAACCCAGCCCCTACCCCTTCCTCGCCCTCTAGTTGTCGTCCTTATAGCTAGAACTACTACCCTTGCTTCATTATGCCTGGTGTCAACCATCTGCGGACAAAAAAGTGAAGGGAGTTAGATACCAATTTGGATCACCAGATACAAATTGGAATCGAGTTATAGCACGGAGGAAGAAAGAAGAGATATTTTACTAAAGTCCTATGGCCTCTCAAAGAAAAGTACAGACGTCTCCATACCATTCCACAAGACTCTACTAGACCCATTTTGGTATGATGAGATTAATGAACCTAGGGCTCTGATATTATCATTGTCATGATCCAAACCGCGATGAGTGGCACCCTTCCAAACACCTGGATGAGTGAACCAATAAATAGACCAACACTTAGCTAAACTAAGATATCAAAACTGGATGCATTAAATTAAACTAACATTCATAGCTAAAAATATTAATAATAAGGATCCTACGGAAAACCACCCCTAGAATCTGAAAGTCGTGTACTAAAACATCTACTAATGTCTAGACTACAGGGATGCAACCCCAAAAACAAGGATTCTAAGTCCAAAACAATAGACTAGAAATAAACTAGATGAATGTCATGCCCTGAGACTACCCCCTGCACGTAACACGGTGCTTAAAGCCATAAATAATCCCAAGCTAACCCATGGCATGGCATAACACTAAACATTATGTATAAATAAGACTGAGCGGAAGCTAAACTAATTAAACATAAGTTTTAGGATTTATCTGAAAAACTCTGAAGATAATATACATCTGAAAAGTAAGACCCAATCTAAAAATAAGCTGAATATCTGACTCTATGTCTAGAAGTCTCAACTACTGACGAGCGACTTGGACAAGTCCTCAGCTAACTCTAACTACTTAAACTGAAAATACTAAAGAAGAATATAATAAAAGTCCATCCTGAAATGATGAGGACTCACCCTTGGTAACTATTGATGTTGTGATGGATCGCACTAACTGTGATGCTAAGACTGAGAGCCTGAACCTGATATTATAATATGATATAGCGCAAAGAAGTATGTGGTCAGTACTTCGAAGATAATGAGCATGTGAGATATGCACTAACTTAAAAATCATGAGAAAATATGTATATACTGAAAGCATGGCTGGAAAATGGACTAAGTATATATGTCTGAGAATGCATAGGTCAAACTGTAGAATATAGACTCTTTTGCTGAAAAGGGTGTAAATCATGTTTCTGAACTATAACTGTGAGATTATGATATTTAAACATACATAAAAGTGTTACTTGGATATCTATAGACTAAAAAGATAAGTTATGTTTATAAGTCATGAATTAGTACAACTTAGCTGAAAACCACGAGTCATGTTTCAAGTAAATCCTTAAGGGAGTTTCTCTTACTGAGCATGCTGAAAATACTAATATATTATAGTGAATGCAAACAGAAAGATATAAGACCAAGTAAATAGCCATATAATTGTATATTACTGAACTAAGTTGAATAACTGAATACAAGGTCATGCAATAATGAATCTGAACTGTGGAAGCTACTATTAACCGATATACCCCAAGCTGAGCTAACTATGGGGCCAACCTGTAATCCTGGCTGGGAGAGTGTTCATACCTTGCCAAGGGTACAAATATTTTCTGGCATGGATCCACTTATTTGATGTCTAACAAGGGACTAGGGTGTCAAGCCTAAATTGATGGGTGACCCCTATATAACCTATGATGGCGCCGTAGTTTTGGGACTTAGGGACTGCTGCTAATGGTCTCAGCCTAAACTGACAGGTAAGCCTTCATCCCTTGTCCGCTTACTGCTAAGTCTACTCCCAACTGAATATGAAATAAATAATTACAATTGAAATGCTGAATAGCTCAAAATACTGACTTTCTAAGAATGTAAAGGAATACTGAGACTGAAAGCATTTAAATCATGTAATTCTGAATAACTGGGCATCTATCTAAATATGCATGAAATATAAGCTGATCGGGTGTTCTTAACCCACCATCCTAAGAAATTGAATTATTGTTAAAAATTCTAGAATCTAAAATAAATATGCAATTTAAAATCATAGTTTGAAGTCATGGGTTAGACAACATGCTAAGGGTTTGAGGAAAAATTCCATTGTCAAAATCACCATGAGGAAACTTAAATTTGTTTAGACTAAATTCTGATAAGCTGAACTGAATTCTGAAGGAAAAGTTAAATTTTGAGAAAATATTGTAAAAATTATGCTAAAACTTGCTTCTCCCAAAAATATTGGGTTTTGATATCTATGTGTAAGAATTCATGTAAAAATAATTCTAACAAGGATAGTAGTTATGTAGAATCATCAAGAACTCAAATTCATAGTGAAACACATGTTTAGGGTAAGAACCCTAGAATCATAACTTGTAAAGCTAAACTGAAATCTGAAATTTTGGGCATGAGGGTGAAAGAAAACCCTCATTGAAATCCCACATACCTATTTAATGGAGAATCTTGAACTGGAGCTTGGAGGTTTAGAAGGTTTGGGGAAGAACCCTAGTTGAAAGCCTGAGAGAACGCTTTTCTTTCTTTTCTTTTTCTACTTAGGATTTCTAATTGAGAGAATGAGAGAAACTTAGTCGTAACATTCATTTAATCCCACCTAAATGAGGCTAAAATGACTTAGTTTTAGGAGTTAAAAGAAAAGAAGAAAAGCCTAAAATACCCCTAAGAAAACTAAGTCAAAACTGCTAAAAAAAACTCATCGTCAGGTTCCACGGGCATGAACCACGGCCTGTTGAACAGACCACGGTTCGTGGTTATTAGACCACTTTTCTATCCTCTGAACTGATTTCCACGAGTTGGTTTCATGACCCGTGGATCAATCCATGACCCGTGGAACCCCCTCATGGTTTTTAGGCAAAAAAATAATTACAGGATCAGTTTTCATGAAGGAAAACCACGAGTTGTGGATGCCTCTCGTGGTTTTTGTCTGTTATTTTGATAGAGAGACACCTTTTAGTAAAATTATGACAACATTTTACTCCAGACTTGGATTAATGCACGGTCAATGGAGTTGGAAAAAAGACTCAAAGACCTTTAATTTGGTAGGTACTAGGCTATCTAACCCTTTATATCCTAGGAGTTATGATTGTTTGAAGTTGACTCTAGTTTAGTCTTAAATGAAAACTTCTTTGGTTAGGGTGCTTTCAACTTGACTTGCTGATAGGAGTTTCTTATGAACATGATTCGCATCCAAAACACTTACCACATTAGGGAATCGATCATGACACCTATGGAAAGTGGTTGAGGTCTTAGCTTAGAATTTTTGGGGTGTTACAATATTTCCCCCTTGGGATCATTCGTCCTAGAATGAAGACTAACTAGGCTGAGGTTGTGGGGAAAGGGCTACAATCCCACCGATTGAGTTCTAAAGCTGGATTTCCGACATGGAAACTTATTTTTGACTAAAATATAAATTGAGTTGAATTTATGAGGCATGTATGCATACTGAGGGCATGAGAACAATTGATGGTAGATGAAACTGAATATCCAACATGATAACTGGTTTGGATTGAGAGTAGGGACTCAGCTGAAACTCCTAGAGAACGAACGCATTCTTAGAAATCATAGGTAGCTGAAAGGAACATAAATCTGAGAGGAGTAACTGTACGAGAAAGCTATTCTCTTCTAGACTGAACTTTCTAGCATGGTCTTAACTGAACGTACGGCCTTCTGGCCTTAGGAATGATTACCAACAGGTCTGAACTGATATGATATGAGGAGTCTACTATCTTGCTGGATGAAGCTACTGAACATAAGGTATGAACACCCTAGGCAGGGAGTATGAACAAGACTATTCTCGTCTTAACCAATATGCTTGAAAGCTTTTAAGCTTAGGAACACCCTTTTTAACTACACCAACTTCTCTAAATACTACACTTACAATTTGCAACAAAAACAATGCACAAATTAATGCTGAGGTCTGAGCCTAACTATCTTCTTTCACCATGTTCAAGCCTATATCAACTAAATCTCTTGCATCTAGAGTCATGTCCCAAGAATAGTATTCCTTTTTATCATGAAAATCAACTAACCTTGAGCTCTTAATCAATGGGTTACTAGTCACACAAAACAAAGGCCCGCATGTATTTCACCACGATATTCAAGCCTATTACTATGATCATCTTATGACTTGTTTGTAGCTGGCACTATTTGAGGCTTATATCCTCTTCCATAACATATATCAAAACTGCAACTACAAGAACTTATACAAAGGGACACCAAAAAGGGAAAATCTAGTACTTCCCATCTAGGCTACTACTTTTGTGAAAACATAAGCCAAGGTCACTGAAGAAATAAAGTGGGAGCATGAGCACCATGAATGAAGGAATACTGATCGGTCTTGACTTATACTTAGCATGATCTATCCACTCAAGGTAAGGTATGAGAAGTAAAGTGTAAGGGCCTGAGTGTCTTACATCATGTACATAGGAATAATGGTTAGAGTAAAGGAAATCATAAGCATGAACTATTCAAGAAATCTGGTCTGAGCATATACATGATGTAGCATGATTTCATTAGCCATTAAGGCATATCTTGAGGACTGAACTGAGTACATAGAACTGAGCATACTGTGAGACATGAGTTTACATATATACCGAGTCTAATGGCATAAGGCTGGAATTCATAGAATCATAGAGTAAGACTGGAATTGCTTTCTAGAGCAATTTCTGTTTGTTTTAGGAGCTGAGCATAGACATGAATATGTATGGAGTGCATGAACATAGTCATGAATATGACACAAATACGTTTGAGTATAGTGTAACCTTGACAGAGGTTCTAGGAAATCCGCTGGAATAAGAATGGATTGATATCCCATCATAGCTCTCTGAAGAATTCTATACTAGTTGAATTGAAAAACTCAACTTGTTTCCCCATTCTATCATCTCCCCCTTAGATAAAATGTCACCCTCTAAGTTTGTGGATCTCTCTTCCAGCTAGGCTATAATAAATTAACTCTTCCAAGGTCGGGGTATCACTGTACTCCTGGATGCTAAACTTTCCCTGATAGGCTATAACTGAAGATGCTAAACCGTTGCTAGGTATTCTTTTAAGGCATCTCTTAGCTTCCTCTTTACCCTTAAGGCTATCACTAGAGGACTCATACTCTTACTGGAACACCTAACCACTTCTTCTAAAACTTAGAAATCTTACCTATACTTATTTGTCTACTAACATCACATCTCTAAGTTCACATCCACCCAAATCAACTAAATTAAAACCACATTAAGGGACTCAACATCGTTTATCTATAATCTCCTGAACATCATGCAACAACATACTACTCTGGGTACATATCTACCTTTCTAATGCTTAAGGCTCTCTTCTTTATCTCATGACTTAGTCACAATTTACCAATTCATCTAGGGGTCACATATACATCTTACTTGCACCACCATACTCATTGAAAATTAAGCAACTTAATTCTCTGTATACATTACGTCAAGCCTGCTAGGTCAATTGCATAAAACTAGAATCACCATCGTCATCTTATAGCTACTATACTTCTTAATTCGTACATCTAGTTCTGGGGTCATTCTGCTACTTATCGCCTATAACATCTCCTCACACTAACTATTGAGTGATTTTGCTACCCAAATACTCATAGAACCATACCCTTGGGATAAGGCACCAGTCATAGTAAAGAGTCTTTAAGGGGGTCTGAAAGCATATTCTACTATAGGCTCAACTGCATGAGTGAAAAAGGGTACATGCTTTTGAATCAGTAGACTTAACGTACTAGTGGGCTCCTCTCAAACCCTTGTGCAGTCTTTTAACTTTTTGGATGACTCTATCCGAGAGCATCATACTGATAGGAATCTGAACTTTACTGTTGTCACCACCTTGAAGATGAGGCATGATTGGAGGAATTGGATTAATGGAAAAATCTACATAAGTTTCTTAAGGAACAACTCTACTGCACGATCTGGAGTATGACTGAAGGGAAACATTCCTAAATGCCTTGTAGCCTCCTGATTATAAGTATAGTGCACAACACACCCATAAGCAAGACTCTATTAGATATGGCTTCATAGATACCCTAAGATACTTGAACTCTGTGCTCTGATACCAAGTTTGTCACACCTTAAAACTACCCCCTGGACGTAACATAGTGCTTAGAGCCAGAAGTGATCCCAAGCTAACCCATGCCATGGCATAACACTAAACATTCTGTATAAACAAGACTGAGTAGAAGCTAAACTGATAAAACATAAGTTTTAGAATTTATCTAAAAACCTCTGAAGATAATATACATCTAAAAAGTAAGACCTAATCTGAAAATAAGCTGAATATCTGAATCTATGTCTAGAAACCTCTACTACTAACGAGCGGCTGTGACAAGTCCCTATCTAACTCTAAATACTGAAACTTTAAATACTAAAGAAGAATGTAATAAAAGTCCGTCCTCGAATGATGATGACTCACCCTTGGTAACTGCTGATGTGGCAATGGATTGCACTAAGTGTGATGCTGAGACTGAGAGCCTGAACCTAATATCATAATATGATATAGCGCAAAGAAGTATGCAGTCTATACTTTGAATGTACTAAGCATGTGAGATATGCACTAACTTAAAAATCATGAGAAAACATGTATTTACTGAAAGCATAGCTGAAAACTGGACTAAGTATAGATGTCTGAGAATGCATAAGTCAAACTGTAGAATATAGACTCTGTTGCAGAAAAGGGTACAAATTATGTTTCTGAACTATAACTGTGAGATCATAATATTTAAACATACATAAAACTGTTACTTAGAGATCTACAAACTAAAAAAATGATTTATGTTTATAAGTCATGAATTAGTACAACTGAGCTGAAAACCATGAGTCATATTTAAAGTAAATTCTTAGGGGAGTTTCTCCTACTGAGCATGCTGAAAATACTGATATATTGTACTGAATGCAAATTGAAAGATATAAGCTGATGCAATGACCAAGTATATAACCATATAACTGTATATTACTGAACTAAGCTGAATGACTGAATACGAGTTCATGTAATAATAAATCTAAACTGTGGGAGCTACTATTAACTAACATACCCCAAACTGAGCTAACTATGAGGCCAACCTGTAACCCTGGCTGGGAGGGTGTTCATACCTTGCCAAGGGTACAAACATTTTCTGGCGTGGATCCACTAATTTGATGTCCAACAATGGACTAGGGTGTCAAGCCTAAACTGATGGGTGACCTCTATATAAACTGCAGTGGCTTCGTAGTTCTGGGACTTAGGGACTGCTGCTAAAGGTCTCAGCCTAAACTGACGGGTGAGCCTTCATTCCCTTGTCCACTCGGTGCTAAGTCTACTCCCAACTGAATATGTAAACAAACAATTACAACTGAAATGTTAGATAGCTCAAAATATCAACTTTCTGAGAATGCAAAGAAATACTGAGATTGAAAGTATTTAAATCATATAATTCTGAATAACTCGGCATCTATCTGAAAATGCATGAAACACAAACTGATCGGGTGTTCATAACCCACCATTCTAAAAAATTAAATTACTATTAAAAATTCTAGAATCTAAAATAAATAGGCAATTTAAAATCATAGTTCGAAGTCATGGGTTAGACAACATGCTGAGGGTTTGAGGACAAATTCCATAGTCAAAATCACCATGGAAAAATTTAAACTTGTTTAGACTGAATGCTGATAAGCTGAATTGAATTCTGAAGGAAAAGTTAGATTCTGAGAAAATATTGTAAAACTCTGGTTAAAACTTGCTTCTCCCAAAAATCTTGGGTTTTAAAATCTCTGTGCAAGAATTCTTGTAAAAATCATTCTAACAAGAATAGTAGTTATGTAGAATCATCAAGAACTCGAATTTATAATGAAACACATATTTGAGTAAGAACCCTAGAATAATAACTTGTAAAGCTATACTAAAATCTGAAACTTTGGGCATGAGGATGAAAGAAAACCCTCATTGAAATCCCACATACCTGTTTAATGGAGAATCTTGAATTGGAGCTTGGAGATTTGGAAGCTTTGGAGAAGAACCCTAGTTGGAAGCCTGAGAGAATGCTTTTCTTTCTTTTCTTTTCTGACTTAGGATTTCTAACTTAGAGAATTAGAGAAACTTAGTCGTAACTTTAATTTAATCCCACCTAAAATAGGCTAAAATTACTTAGTTTTAGGAGTTAAAAGAAAAAAGAAAAGTCTAAAATACGCCTAAGAAAACTAAATTAAAACTGCTGAAAAAAACTCATCGCTGGGTTTTATGGGCATGAACCATGGCCCATAGAATGGACCACAATTCGTGGATTGAGGTCGTGATTCTCAGACCACTTTTTTAGCCTCTGAACTGATTTTTACGAGTTGGTTTCATGACCCGTTGATAATTCCACAACCCATGGAACCCCTTTGTGGTTTTCAGGAAAAAAAAACAATTACAGGATTAGTTTTCATGAAGGCAAACCACGAGTCGTGGTTTGATCCACGAGTCATGGATGCCTCTCGTGGTTGTTGTCTGTCATTTTAAAAGACAAATACCTTTTAGTAAAATGTTGATAACTTTTTACTTTGGACTCGGATTAATGCACGGTCGGTGGCATTGGAAAGAAGACTCAAAGACCTTTAATTTTGTGGGCACTAGGCCACCTAACTTTTTATATCCTAGGAGTTATGATCATTTAAAGTTGACCCTAGTTTAGTCTTACATGAAAACTTCTTTGGTTGGGGTGCTTTCGACTTGACTTGCTGATAGGAGTTTCTTATGAACATAATTCACATCCAAAACACTTCCCACATTAGGGAATTGATCATGACACCTATAGAAAGTGGTTCGGGTCTTAGCTTAGAATTTTTGGGGTGTTACAATGAAACCATGGTAGCCCAAAAGAAACAACTCACTCTTGGATTCTGGAAACGTCAGGACTACAACTGAGGTCGCGTAGCAGCCACCGGAATATGTCCTATACTCACAAAAGGAAGGCAAGTGCAGTATCAGTACGCTAAAGCATAGTGTACTGGTAGGATCATCAACCAGCTCCAATAAATAACATATGAACATTAAACTAAAGGTGAGTAAGGCAGGACAAAACATGTATAACGAATCAACAATTATAACCCAGACTCTCAGTTCTTCACTCAACTTACCAACTACATGAGAAATGCCAACCATTACCATAAACAACAACAATTACAAACAAACCAACCCTTTTCAAGTAAACCCGGACCAACCAAGGATCCCTAAGACAACACCTATAGTGTTCAACATGCAATCCTGGTCTATACAAGGACCAACCCCACAATTAAGTACAACCACCCGGCCACTCATTGGTCAATATGCAATAGTTACAATTCAAGAAATAACCCGGTCCTCTCATGAGACTAAACACATAACACAACCAAACAAACGTAAACAAACCTGTACCAGGCGTGGTACCCGAGCCAACTATTATAGAACCTATACCAGGTGCGGTACCTGAGCCAACTAATATGTATATATATCTTGTACCAGGCATGGTACTTGAGCCAGTTGATAAATATGTATTCTGTACCAGGCATGATACCCGAGCCAACCGAATGTCACACACAATACAACAATCAACAAAGATAAACACAATCACACTCGTAAACCAACAAGCAACAAAGACAAGTTCATTTCACATGATTGACAACCAGATATTTAGACATTCATAATTTCATTCCCTAAACCATGCAATGAATATACAATACTAAGCAACAATTATCATGTACACATATTGCAAATGGGAAAACAACCATCACCTACCTCAAATAGCTTGAAAGCTCTACTAGACCGGAGCCTTCCCATTTTTCAAAGCTTTTGCTTGCCCTTGGTCTAAAAATAATTACACACAACACCAAAATTAGTCTAAGTGACATCAAAATACCTTAATTATTTTCACATCCTAATCCTCATGCCAAACCAAGATCATTCCACCCATCCCTGGGCTTTCCCACTATTATTACACCTAAAACTATTATTTTTACCGATACATTAAGCAACTTATGATGGTTTAATCATGAATAAGTAAATGTAATCACCACCCAAGAATTTCTACACCTGAGAATCCCTATTACACCAGATTTTACCATCTTAGGTCAAGCCAAACCTTCCCCCAAGCCCCCAACTATCGATTCTAAGGTTTGGGAATTGAAGTACTAAAGTAAGGGAGCAAAATCCTTACCTTTACAATGAAAATTGATGGGGAAAAAAGTTGAAATCGCCCAAATCATTTCTGCCCTTCCCCAAAATGTTCTTGGAAAATTCTGAATATTTTTGAAAAAGTTTATGCATTTACAATGACTTACTCTGCTATAGCAGTCCCCGCTTTACTATAGCAACACCGCCGTAGCGGAACCCGCTCGCTATAGCTGTGTTGACCGCATTGACTTTTGCTATAACGAGAATTTATCCGATATAACGATCATCGCCATAGCACAGTGTTAACCGCTATAGTGATTGACATGGAACTATAGCAGTTAACATGGAACGAAACCTCGGAAAATCTCTCAAAATTGCCTATTTTACAATACATCTCAAACCTTGACATTTCGAACCAACCCTTTCACGTTAACTTCAATATCGGGAGTTCTATTCATCCGAATTTACTTTTGAAAAGTTTCCCAAAATCCTTAACACCTTCGCTAACAGAAAAACTACCTCAACCTATAAAATTTTACCCAATTCTTTCTTGGATTACCATAGACCATACCTCACTCAGAATCCATTAGAGACTAGCCTAGCCCAAAATTTCCAACTATCAAACTAAAAGGTTTTCAACTCGATTCTTCGCATGTATAGCTTAACCATAATGATAGAACATGTCGTTAAATGACTATGATAAAACTTTTGCTCCTATTATAAAGTTAGAATCTATTTGTATCTTGCTTGCATTTTCATCATATAAAGCTTTTAAGTTATTTCAAATAGATGTCAAAAGAGCTTTTCTATATGGTTTTATTGAAGAAGAAGTCTTTGCTAACAACCATATGGGTTTGAGCATCCAAATTTATTTATCATGTCTTTAAATTGTCAAAAGCTTTGTACGAACTTAAACAAGCTCCTAGAGCTTTGTATAATCTCTCACGACCCGATTTCTCAGGTCATGATGGCATCTACAACCCCCAGTAGGCAAACCAATTCCCATAGCCCGAAATTGTTAGTAATGGGCTACTACCAAACAAATACACACAATAAGCAGAAAGTAAGCCGAAGCAGAATATAAAAATAAGACAATGCAGAAGCAATTTACCCGAATATATACATAATGAAACTACACCAACCCCAAGACTTGGTATCGACAGTACAAAAACTTCTAATAGAATACAAGGGCTAGAAGTAACAAAATGATAAGTACAACTGTCTCCGAATATACAAAGAGTAACAGTACAAAAGATGAGATGTGGTCAAGCCCCGACCATCAAGCGCTCACCCTAGTCTCGAATATCCACAAAATTTGCACGAGTCTCCAATGCGATCAACGGTGAGAACTCAACTAATACCTGCACAGAAAGTGCAGAAGTGTAGTATGAGCACCAAAACAATGGGTACTCAGTAGGCATCATCGGCTGACTGGGTGCATATAAGATATAAAAGCAGTAAGTAACATATAGCAAGAAAGCAGTCACTAAAGAAATAAAGGAAGCACAAGGAGATAGCACAGAGAATAGACAACCAAAAGCTACAAGTAAAACATGCTAGCACAGAGATACAATTACACAGAATCACAGGTGAAGGAAAGGAGAATCCACCTGGAGTCCTTTGCACAACAATATAAGTAAGTAGAGAGAGAGAGTTGAGAAAATGGCAGTATACCGGTAACCTCAAGTAAAAGGAAAAGACAAAAACTAGTCTAACATACTCAAAATGGAATCAACAAGTGTAAGGAAATCATAACACCAATCCAATCACATGATAGCATAACCAGGGAATCACCTCACAAGTACAACCCTAGGATGAAATAACTAGGCCACAATAACCGAGAGATACCACTCAACTTCCCACAAGAATAGAACCAGAATCTCACACTCTGCTCAGAAGGCCATACAAAAGTGCCTCAATAAGATAGGACTCCCTAGCCCTCTCAATAATCAGACTTCCCACAATCGAAGCCTCAACAGGTTAACCATCACTAATCCTTTGCTAACCGAGTGCCAAGACAAGCTCTAAATAAAGATAGGAGTAAATATAGTCTACCTACAGTCCCCCGGCCGCCCATACAATCGAGAAACACAAACAAGTGAAAATAAACCCTATGGAATCCCATACTATCGGAGCATACAATCAACAAACAACAAACAAGGGTGGAGCCTCAAACAATGAATGATATGATGCATGTAGATCTCAGGTGAAATGGTATCTTTGTATGTACCCCTTCCAGTGCCGAACAGGCCTAGCAGGTAGGTTTTATGGAAGGACACTACCCGTATACCTCTACTTCACCGTATACCCTCCCTCCGGCACATTCAGCCCAAAGCCCCAGGCCCAGAGCGGCAAGGTTCATGGAGGCCCAGACCCCATACTAAAACTCAGTATCAAGACATGTCATCTAGAAGCAAGTCCAGGATCAAGATAGAGACCCAGTCTCGAATATGCATACCCAGACCCTGTCCAGGACTAAAGTAGTAGATAATGCCTCAAAAACCCCTCCAAGCATGCTCGGGTGTAACCGGGTCTAAAACTGTAGTAAATCAAGTCTAGTGCTCGCCCTACAGAGACTAGTATCAGTAATAAAATCAAGTCTGGTGCTATGCCCGGCAGATACTAATACCAGTAATAAAATCAGTACAAAAACATCCAAAAATCCCCTTTTCTATCATCAATAGTACTAAAAATGGGCCCCCAGGGCCATGAAAATTTAGGAAAACTGTCGGTAGTGGCTCACAACCAAAGTTATAGTAAAACATGCAGGGGAAAACCTTTTTCACGGGTGATATGCTCGCACACAAATATAAAAGTAGCCCAATGGCTCATAACAACTTCTATCAGCCTAGCACAGGCCCATCAGCTACTCAACAGACATAATCAACCTAAAAGGATCATCTCTGTGTATGGGACTTGCGGACATTTCCCAAATAACCAACCATCTATGTTCCAGAGTCAATACAAGGCCACACAGGACCACAAGGGTAATATACAATACTACACAATTACTACAAACAACGTATGGATTAAACACACGAACAAGGAAGACAAGGTCTGGGGTACCAACCTAGAAAAACCCACCCAAGGATGTAAATTAATGTAGTTATAGCCTATATACACATATTCTAGGTAGGGAAAGCCATAACCTACCTGTCATCCGATAACTAGCTGCGAGAACAACATCGTCCAGGCTTAAACTGCTCCGAGAAGCTCCAAATCACATAAAAAATACTTTTAACTAAAGCCCAAAATGCGTCTCTATGAAGCCTGACCAACCAAGGTAATGGAATAATTGCTAGAATCGATAAGGCTGCAAGAATGAGCCATAGCCAATTGATAAGGTGTTAATGTCGCACTCGCGACCAGCCAACTCCAAAGCATAAAATGAGGCCAATAACAATAATAAATGGTAGCTAATTCCAACAACAATTTGCTAACCACATCTCAAAGGAACGACGAGCTCCCGAGGCACTCTTTCAAGGCATACTTCACGTTGTTCAATCCAATCACTATCATATGCGATCCCAATAAGAATTGCACAAACTTCCCAATCCCTCCAGCACCTTACCACAACCAGTACACCATAACAATAACAAAACATAATAAGATAAAGGGGCTGTCCAAAGCCACAATATCCATGTAACACCCCAGAAATGTATCTAGCTGTTAAACTCAGACTTGCAGGAAATTTTGGACTTCCATGGACCACGGGTCAAGTCCACGAATCGTGGAAGGTTCCACGAGTCATGGAAGTGACTCGTAATTCAAGTCCTGCAGACCATCCCTAGGTCTGACAACCACGAGTCAGTTTCACGACTTGTGAAGGTTTCCACGGGTCGTGGAACCAAACCGTGGAACTCAGACAGAGAGTGGTAAAATATCTTAATTTCCATGACTCAGGCCTATGACTCGTGGAAGCTTCCAAGAGTTGTCCTGTGAAATCATTGGAAACCTTCAGCAGCCTAGAATTTTTGCTCAGAAACCATGACTCCATTCAACGAGTCGTGATTAGTTCTACTGTCCATGGAAGGGACTCGTGGAACCTGAAGCCAGGTTTTTAAGACAGTTTTTCTTAATTATTTTCCAGGGGTATTTTAGTCATTACCCACCCTTTTAACTACTAAGTGAAGTCGTTTTGACTATTTCTATTAGGATTTTCACCCATATTATCCTAAGTCTCTCCTAAGTTCCTCATTCTTCACCCAAGAGGGAAAAGTTCCTCTCAAGCTTCAAGTCTCCAAGCTCCAAGTCGAGCCTCCTAAGTCTTTTCCATTGAAGTGGGTTATCTTCATCTAAGGTATGTGAATCTTCAACAATGGGTTCCTCTTACCCTTGTGCCCAAAATCCCCAAACCCTTATGTTGAATTATGAACTTATGAAATTAGGGTTTTGATCTAAAATTGGGAAAAGTTTATGAAATCAGTTTCTATGTTTAAATTCATGGTTTTCTATTGATTATTCATGATTTAATTATAATCTCTTATTGGTTTTAAAAGCTCAAGCATGAAAGTTAATTTTTAGCATGAATCCATGAATTTGCATAATTTCAAGAGAAACTTGGCATGATTAGATATCATGGCCTTTATGTATTTATGAAATTGCATGCCTAATTCTTCAAGTATGAATTTAGAAAGAAAAGAATGTTTTGAATTATGGCTATGCTAAGCTTTATGAACTATGATATGAAAGTTGCATGATGCCCAATGTGTTTTCATGCTTTAAAAATAAAATTTGGCATGAGAGTATGCCGTATGAAATTATGGGCTATATGTGCATATTTTGGGAGTAGTATTTAGCACTGAGTTAGACTGGGTGAGAGTGCGCTTAGTCCCAGAAACTACGTTGCTAGCGTAGGTTATGATATGATATGATATGTACCTTCGAGGCTTATGAGAGTGAATCCACATCTTTATGTATGGTGTCCTTGCCTTAGCGGGGAATAGGACAGCTTTGCCAACTAGGGTTATATAGTTGGGTATGGTGATTGGTCCCTTGGCAAGGTTCAAAGTCAGCTTTGCTAATTAGGGATATACAGTTAGATTCCATGTAGCTCACATGGTATCATGTCGGTTATAAGAAACTCCCGTATGTATGTTTTCAGGTTTTCTAAGCTTTATGAACTCTCTTATGAACTATCATTTTAAAGATGGCTTTTGCCTCATGATTTAGCTTTCCATTATGATATCTTCTCATGATACTCTACTATGTATGAATTAAGTCTAAGTACATTTTAAACCATATTTTTTTTATCATACTTATGCATTGCTCACATACTTAGTACATTCCATAGTACTAACGCATATTGCGCTGCATCATTTGATGATGCAGATTCAGGTGTCCCTTCACAGATACGTGGCTAGAGTTCCCGGTCACTTTCAGTCAGCTTGGATGAGTCCTCATAGTTCGAGGACTAGACTTTACTTTTGCCTTATGTTCTTTTTCTTTTGAGATTGTAGAGTTAGTTTGGGTATTGTCCCATCAACTCATTATGCTAGTTTTAGAGGCTTTTAGACATAGATGGTATGAGATGATCTTTGAGTTGTACTCCTTATTCGACTCCCTATTTATGATATGTTTCCTATTTTGGATTTCCTTATGATGCTTCTGCTATGTTTTCCTTTTTGTTGCTTGAGAATGCTCTGACCAAGGGTTAGCTTGGAATCCTTGTGGTCTCGAGTACCGTGTTACATCTAGGGGGTGACCTTGGGGCATGGAAACATGGTATCAGAGCCTCAAGTTCAAAGTTCCTAGGATAACTGAAAGCCGCATCGAGTAAAGTCTTTTGCATGTGTGTGAAGCGCGCCACACATATGAGAGGGAAGTTATGAGATGTCTTAACAAAACTTCACTTATTTCATTTTCACGTCATGCGATAGAGCTTAACTTTAATGTCCCTCTAATCTTTATCTTATGCATTTCAGACTATGCATCCTCGACGTGCTATGCCTCCCCGAGCCACTCGAAATGCTGCTCCTTAAATTCTGGTTCCCGATGTCACGAATGATGAGTTCAGGAATGCCATACATTTGCTAGCCCAGACTTTGGCCACTCAGGCCAATCAGCCAGCTCCTGCCCCCGTCCATCCTCAAGGTGGGGTAGTGGCCCGAGTTTATGACATTATCTGTATGAATCCACCAGAGTTTTGGGGTTTGAAAGTGAGTGAGGACCCACTCAACTTTATTGATAAAGTGAAGAAGATCTTTGAGGTTATGCAAGTAGTGGGTGTTGATTGTGTTGAGCTTGCATCCTATCAACTCAAGGATGTGGCTCATATTTAGTTCACGCAATGGAAGGAGGCTAGGGTGAGGGATGCGATCCCCACGACTTGGGAGTGTTTTGAGAGGGCCTTCCTTGATAGGTTCTTTCCCCGAGAGTTGAGGCAAGCGAAGGTGGAAGAATTTGTGAAATTGAGATAAGGTTCGATGTCTGTGCAAGAGTATAGTCTAAAGTTCACTCAGTTTTCTAGATATGCTCCCTCCATAGTAGCGGACCCGCATGATCAAATGAGCAAGTTTATATATGGGGTTTCTGATGTGGTAAAGAAGGAGTGTAGGTCTGCTTTTTTGTTGTGTGATATGAACATCTCCCGACTTATGACTCATGCCCATCAGATTAAGGGTGACAAGCTTAGAGAGATGGCAAGGGAGAACACGAGAGTTAGGTCCGAGGGATCAAGTTTTAGTCATCACAGGTCCGAAAGTGGACATCGCTCTTTTTTCCAGAAGAAGTCATCAAGGTCCGTTCATTCTTCTGCTAGTGCTCCTACCTAGGCTCATAAGCCTCGTCATGATTAGGGTGGTAGAGGATTTGGTTCCTATTCCCAGTCTCAGAGTAGTGTTACTAAGGGACCTTCCTACCCAGCTTGTGTTAAGTGTGGGAAGAACCATGTTGGTGAGTGTTTGGCCTGTTCAGGTAGTTGCTTCGGTTGTGGTCAGGTTGGACATCGCATCAGGGATTGCCCTTCAGCTAGGAAGGGGCAGGGAGGTGGTAGTACTCAGTCTACCCCAGCAGCTTCATAAGGTAGGCCAGCCCAGTAGGGTGTAGCTTCTAGTTCTGGTGGTCAGCGCCAGAACTGTCTTTATGCTATGTCCTCCCGTTAGGATCAGGAGAGTTCTCCAGATATGGTTACTGGTATGTTGAAAGTCTTCTCTCTTGATGTGTATGCCTTGTTGGATCCCGATGCCTCCTTATCTTTTGTAACCCCTTATGTGGCTTGTAAGTTCGAGGTTCATCCTGAAATGCTTTTAGAACCCTTTCATGTTTCTACTCCTGTTGGTGAGTCAGTCCTAGCGGAAAGAGTTTATCGAAATTGCCCTATCTCAGTCCTTCATAGAGTCACTTCAGAGGATCTAGTAGAGTTGGAGATGACTGATTTTGATGTTATTCTTGGTATGGACTGGTTTATGCATGTTATGCCTCGGTAGATTGCCGTACTCGTGTTGTCAGTTTCAAGTTTCCTAATGAACCTATCCTAGAAAGGCAAGGTAGTCCCTCTTCTTCGAAAGGTCATTTCATATCTTATCTTAAGTCTAAGAAGATGATTTCTAAGGACTACGTTTATCATATAGTTAGGGTTATGGACACGGAGTCCGAGACCTTGACTATTCAGTCTGTTCATGTTCTGAATGAATTCCCAGAAGTGTTTCCCGATGATTTGCCCGGAGTCCCTCCCGAGTGGGAAATTGACTTTTGGATAGATCTTCTTCCCGATATGAATCCTATCTCTATTCCTCCCTAAAGAATGGCCCCTGCGGAACTCAAGGAGTTGAAAGATCAGTTAAAGGACTTGGTTGATAAAGGTTTCATCAGGCCCAGTATCTCTCCTTGCGGTGCCCCAGTTTTGTTTGTTCAGAAGAAAGATGGATCTCTTAGAATGTGTATTGATTACTGCCAATTGAATAAGATCACAAGCAAGAACAAGTATCCCATTCCTAGGATTGATGACTTATTCGATCAGCTTCAGGGTGCTTGTTTAGTCTCAAAAGTCAACCTTAGGTCAGGTTATCACCAGCTTCGAGTTTGGGAATGTGATATCTCGAAGGCAGCCTTCAGGACTCGCTATGATCATTATGAATTTGTTGTTATGTCTTTTGGTCTAACGAATGCTCCTGCAGCTTTTATGGATTTGATGAACCGAGTGTTCAAATAGTATTTGGATATGTTTGTGATTATTTTCATTGATGATATGCTCATCTACTCTCGGAGTGAGGAGGAGCATGCGGATCACTTGAGGGTTGTGTTGCAAACTCTCAAGGATAGACAATTGTTTGATAAGTTTAGCAAGTGTGAGTTTTTGATGCAGTCTGTTGCTTTTCTGGGTCATATTGTGACTAGTGATGGTATTCGGGTTGATTCTCAAAAGATAGAGGCAGTAAAGAACTGGCCTATTCCTACTTCTCCGTCTGATATTAGGAGCTTTTTGGGTTTGACTGGTTATTACAGGAGGTTTATGGAAGGATTTTCTTCTATTGCTTCCCTTTTGACTCGATTGACTCAGAAAAAGGTAAAATTTCAGTGGTCCAACTTGTGTGAGAAGAACTTTCCGGAATTGAAGACTAGATTGACCATCGCTTCAGTGTTAGCTCTACCCGAAGGCTTAGATGATTTTTTTGTGTATTGTGATGCTTCTAGGATTGGTTTTGGTTGTGTTTTTGATGCAGCGTGGTAAGGTGATTGCTTATCCTTCTAGACAACTTAAGACTCATGAGAAGAACTATCCTTCTCATGATCTTGAGTTAGCAGTCGTGGTCTATGCCTTGAAGATTTTGAGACATTACTTATATGGTGTGCATGTGGATGTATTCACCGATTATAAGTGTCTTCAATATGTCTTCACTCAGAAAGAATTGAATTTGTGACAAAAGAGATGGCTTGAACTCCTTAAGGATTATGATATAAGTGTGCTTTACCATTCGGGTAAGGCCAATGTTGTGGCGGATGCTTTGAGTAGGTTGTCCATGGGAAGATTAACTTCCATTAAAGATGGAAAGAAAGAATTGCTTAAATAAGTTCATAGGCTTGCTCGGCTGGGAGTTCGCCTTATGGACTCGACCAAAGGTGGTGTGATTGTGACAAATGGTGCTGAATCATTCTTGGTGGCTGAGGTAAAAGCAAAGCAAGACCAAGATCCCGTTCTACTTCAGCTTAAGGGTGCAGTTCATCAGCAAAGGGTTGAGGTTTTCTCCCAAGGGGGAGATGGTGTGCTTCGTTATCAGCATCTCTTATGTGTGCCCGATGTTGATGGGTTGAGATAGCAGATTTTGTCCGAGACCCACAGTTCTAGATACTCCATTCATCCGGGTGCTACTAAGATGTACTGTAATCTATGGGAAGTCTTTTGGTGGAATGGTATGAAGAAAGACATAGCCGGTTTTGTGTCTAAGTGTCCCAACTGTCAACAAGTCAAAGTTGAACATCAAAGACCGGGTGGCATGCTTCAAGATATTGACCTTCCCACTTGGAAATGGGAAGCATTCAATATGGACTTTATTATGGGTTTGCCTCGTACTCAAAGGCAACATGATTCCATTTGGGTGATCATTGATCGGATGACCAAGTCATCCCATTTCTTGGCTATTAAGACTATGGATATAACGGATGATTATGCTAGACTCTACATCCGGGAGATAGTTTGATTGCATGGTGTTCCTTTGTCTATCATTTCAGATAGAGGTCTTCAGTTTTTGAAGTCATTTTAGAAAGGTCTTGGTACTAAGGTGAAGCTTAGCACAACTTTCCATCCTCAGACAAATGGCCAGGTAGAGCGTACTATTCAGACTTTGGAGGATATGTTAAGAGCTTGTGTGATTGATTTCAAAGGTAATTGGGATGATCACTTACCTCTCATAGAGTTTGCCTACAACAACAGCTTTCACTCTAGCATCCAGATGGCTTCGTATGAGGCATTTTATGGCCGAAGGTGTAGATCTCCTATTTGTTGGTTTGAGGTTAGTGAGGCAGCCTTGATTGGTCTAGATTCTGTGCATGAGACCATGGAGAAAGTTCAGCTTATTCGGGAGAGGTTGAAGACCGCTCAGAGTCGACAAAAATCTTATGCGGATGTGAGGAGAAGGGAGTTGGAGTTTGAAGTTTATGATTGGGTTTTCCTTAAGGTGTCACCATGAAGGGTGTGATGAGGTTTGGCAAGAAAGGAAAGCTTAGTCCCTATTTTGTAGGTCCTTATCGGATTTCGAGGAAGGTTGGTAAGGTTGCTTATGAGTTGGAGTTGCCAACAGAGTTGGAAGCGGTTCATACAGTTTTCCATGTTTCCTTGTTAAATAAATGTGTTGGTGAACCGAGCTTGATTGTCCCTTTAAGGGATATGGGTGTGAAGGATAGTCTCACCTATGAGGAGGTTCCCGTGGAGGTCCTTGATCGTCAAATTCGAAGGTTGATGAACAAAGAAGTCACTTCAGTGAAAGTCCATTGGAGGAATCAGCTTGTTGAGGGTGCTACTTGGGAAGCGAAAGAGGCCATTAAGGCCAAATATCCTCATCGCTTTCCTTCCAATTCAGTTCCAGCTTAAGGTACAAGTTTCCTCTTTAGTATGTCCCTCCGATTCTACTCCACCAGTTCCTCTCATGATTCTAGCATGCATCCATGTTTTATGAAGTTAGTTTATCATGTTTTCAAGTTGAGAAGTTCAATTTTCATGATGTTTCCTTGATTTACATGTTTTGATGTTTGGTTGGGCTATTTTTCCCTATGTTTTCCTTGTTTAGTCTTCATTCGAGGATGAATGATCCCAAGGGGGAGATATAGTAACACCCCGAAAATGTATCAAGCTTTTAAACTCAGACTTGCAGGGAATTTAGGACTTCCAGGGACCACGAGTCAAGTCCATGAATCGTGGAAGGTTCCACGATTCATGGAAGTGACTCGTGATTCTAGTCCTACAGACCATCCCCAGGTCTGAGAACTACGAGTCAGTTTCATGACTCGTGAAGGTTTCCATGGGTCGTGGAACCAAACCGTGGAACTCAGACAGAGAGTGGTCAAATCTCCTGATTTTCACGACTCAGTTCTATGACTCGTGTAAGCTTCCACGAGTCGTCCTGTGAAATCATAGGAAACCTTAAGCATCCTGGAATTTTGGCTCAGGAACCACGACTCCATTCCACGATTAGTGATTAGTTCTACGGTCCATGGAAGGGACTCGTGGAACCTGAAGCCGGGTTTTTAAGATAGCTATTCTTAATTATTTCCAGGGGTATTTTATTCATTACCCACCCTTTTAACTACTAAGTAAAGTCATTTTGACTATTTATAGTAGGGTTTTCACCCATATTATCCTAAGTCACTCCTAAGTTCCTCATTCTTCACCCAAGAGGGAAACGTTCCTCTCAAGCTTCAAGTCTCCAAGCTCCAAGTCAAGCCTCCTAAGTCTTTTCCATTGAAGTGGGTTATCTTCATCTAAGGTATGTGATTCTTCAACAATGGGTTCCTCTCACCCTTGTGCCCAAAATCCCCAAACTCTTATGTTGAATTATGAACTTAAGAAATTAGGGTTTTGATCCAAAATTGGGGAAAGTTTATGAAATCAGTTTCTATGTTTAAATTCATGGTTTCCTATTGATTATTCATGATTTGATTATGATTCTATTAATAATTTTAAAAGCCCAAGCATGAAAGTTGATTTATAACATGAATCCATGAATTTGCATGTTTTCAAGAGAAACTTGGCATGATTAGATATCATGGCTTTTATGTATTTATGAAATTGCATGCCTAATTCTTCAAGTATGAATTTAGAAAGAAAAGCATGTTTTGAATTATGGCTATGCTAAGCTTTATGAACTATGATATGAAAGTTGCATGATACCTGATGTGTTTTCATGCTTTATGAATAAGATTTGGCATGAGAGTATGCCTTACGAAGTTATAAGCTATATGTGCATGTTTTGGGAGTAGTATTTAGCACCGAGTTAGACGGGGTGAGAGTACCCTTAGTCCCAGAAACTACGTTGCCTGCGTAGGTTATGATATGATATGATATGTGACTTCGAGGATTATGAGAGTGGATCCATTTCTTTATGTATGGTGTCCTTGCCTTAGCGGGGAATAGGACAGCTTTGCCAACTAGGGTTATATAGTTGGGTATGGTGATTGGTCCCTTGGCAAAGTTCAAAGTCAGCTTTGCTAATTAGGGATATACAGTTAGATTCCATGTAGCTCACATGGTATCATGTCGGTTATAAGAAACTCCCGTATGTATGTTTTCAGGTTTTCTAAGCTTTATGAACTCTCTTATGAACTATCATTTTAAAGATGGCTTTTGCCTCATGATTTAGCTTTCCATTATTATATCTTCTCATGATACTCTACTATGTATGAATTAAGTCTAAGTACATTTTAAAGCATTTTTTTTATCATACTTATGCATTGCTCACATACTTAGTACATTCCATAGTACTAACGCATATTGCGCTGCATCCTTTGATGATGCAGATTCAGGTGTCCCTTCAAAGATACGTGGCTAGAGTTCCCAGTCACTTTTAGTCAGCTTGGGTGAGTCCTCACAGATCGAAGACTAGACTTTACTTTAGCCTTATGTTCCCTTTCTTTTGAGATTTTCAAGTTATTTGGGGTATTGTCCCATCAACTCATTATGTTAGTTTTAGAGGCTTTCAGACATAGATGTTATGGGATGATCTTTGAGTTGTACTCCTTATTAGACTCCCTATCTATAATATGTTTCCTGTTTTGGATTACCTTATGATGCTTCTGCTATGTTTTCCTTTTTTTTGCTTGAGAATGCTATGACCAAGGGTTAGCTTGGGATCCTTGTGGTCTCGAGTCCCATGTTACGTCTAGGGTGTGACCTCGGGGCGTGACAATCCAAAACACCACTTCGTGTCTCAGAAAGCTGTAAAAATGACACTAGAACATGTAATTACGATGGAGGATCATAGGGGAGAGATTTTCTGGACAAAAATATTCAATATCCCAAGCTAAAAAACCTTCCTCCTTGCAGGAACAACAAACAGATCCAAGTCCAACAAAAAACTACTACAAGTTATCGAAAAACATGACTTTTCGTGATTAGAAGCTTAGAATCTCGATTTGACAAATAGATAAGTGTATGAATTCCTTAACTTGTCAATATAACTCCATAGCTACTGCCAAATATTGGATAAACATATGCTAGCTAGATTCCATAACACCCATGAAGATACACCACAAAATTGACGGAACAAACTACACCAAAATGATGAGCTCGCGACGTAGAGCAACTTCCGTTAAACTTCCGAATTGAAAGCATCAAGGTCCATGGATTATTTTGGGACTTTCCCTCTGATTTTCAGTAGATTTTGGGTGAAAAGTATGAGTTAAAATGAAGGGAAATCAGCTTTTATAAAGCTAAACCGACTTGGGATGGGGCCCCACCTTAACGTGCCTGCTTGCATAGTCTTACGAAAATGCGAATATCTCTCTATTTTGAAGTCGTATAGATAAACGGTTTAGTAAATTGGAAACTATACTCGTAGACCTTCAATTTGGTAGGTCGGGGGACTTCTATCTATTTATATATTGAGAGAAAATCTCTGAGATATTTGACCCAAAGTTCAGAAAATTTATTAAAGAAACTTACGATAACTTTGCCGACTTTTATTTTGCAACTTGCTTGACTTCAAAACTTATCATACGACCATTTTGTGATTATAATATCTCATAACACATCCTTCTTAGTATATTAGACATTATTAGTCTTACCCTGAAGGCACAGGTTAATTTAAACCTTCCAAACGGGCGAGGTGTTACACGAGGCATTTCTTTAACTCGAACTTTTGTGTAAGGGATTCCTTTGACCTAGAACCTTGATTTAATTATTTGATATTACCAAGAATATTGACTGAAGTCAACGATTTTCAAAGTTGAAGCTCTAATATGAGGAACGACAATAAAGACCAAACAAATGGCCCAGGCACCAAACTACCGGTCCCGACAAACCATAAATGACTTGGGGTCTCTATAGGTAAGTTCTAACGGTACAAGAAAGGCGAAAATGCATACATGACTGGAAGGGTCATTACATCATCCACTACTAAAAAAAGACTTTCATCCCCGAAAGTCAGGAAAGAAGAAAACACTAGAGATTTAAGAACAGCGGATACAACGCCTACACTACTCTCTCGGACAACCCGGGTAGCCTCCACGACCGGACGACACCCAACAGAACAGGACCAAAGAAAGAAACCAAGCCTTAATTTCTTACTAGCCAAGCTAGATTCCAACCTTCAAAGATCTTCCAACCCAAACTGAACCTCGAGAATCTCAACCGAAAAGCACTGAAACAACACCGAAACGAGAGCACCAAGGCGATAAACACACAGAATTGAATCCTCAAAACCATACCAAGTTTACCAGAAAATCCATCAACCCAAAACTCTAACTCATGAACCCGTTGTTCAGAAAAACCCTTTTTTATTCTAAACTGAATCCTTTAGCACCACAAACAGGAAGCTGCATACAAGTCGAACGCCCAAACCACCCTCGAAGCATCAACTGACACACCGGAGATCCATAGTTCCCGTTTATACTTTACCACAAACAAAGTTACCCATTTTATTCAAACTAATTTCAAGCCAAGATATAGGCTACTAGCCTTTGCCATCCAAGATAACAACCCGTAGCGTATCATTAAAAACTAAAGTTACCTGTCCTGACTGACCATCAACCAACGAACTAAAACTTTTGCTAGCATCAAGCTCGCTAACTGAACCTAACAGAACAACCCATCTGAACCCTACTGAAATTTGCACACCCTATGTTGACGGAGAAACTTCCAAACTGTAGAACGAACAAAGTCAACCTCGCTGAACCGTGCCAAGTCTGAATCAACTAAAAGTGAATGAACCAGGGCAACCTTCCCAAAAGACCCAAACCAAAACCACGATCCTACAAGAAGTGTGGTAAGCCTACCACGAAGTCTGTAACCATGAGCCAAGCTCCCAACTCTAGAAAGCACTACTGCTACTCCGAATACTCGAACACCATTTGGATGTGAAATTGCCTTACGAATCTCACCTCAGGAAGAAGTCCACCATGCCATGAATATCAAGTCCAAACACCCCGAAGGCAAAGGAAAAAGGTGCCTGGGGTTCAAAGTTACCATTTAGCCATAGAAAGTTTTGCATATACCTTCAACTCATTCCTTTGGCTCAAATCAACTGCTCTACTGGATCTGCAAACAACCAAACACTTCGAAGCATATATCATAACAAACTTTTAGTCCATATTGGCCGAGTCTAACAAACACTAGAACCCCATATAAACAACAACTCTGAAGGAATCAATTAAACAATCTTTCAAATCCTCGGCAAACAAATGTCGATTACCAGTCTCTACGTATCATCAGAACTCAAAATAGCCTCGCTAGTCTCAACCCGCACAAGTTGACCACATAAAGTATACACCACTGCTGAAGCTCAAACTTACGCTGCTAAGTCTGTCCAACCATGGTAGAAGGACCTCGTGCTAACTGGAACACTGTTGAAATTTGTAATATCATGCCTCTTATAGAGGTTAACCGAGGACTAGGTGTCCAAGGCCAATAGCCACATCTGCAACTGAAGTAAAGAAGCTAAGTTGCCCACACCCACTATCTCCCAGCACTAGGATGCTGCAACCAAATAGAAACTGCCACGAACCATCCGATGTAACCTACCAAGCCATGATTCTGAACCCCAAGTTTCAAAACTGCCAACCAAAGGCTTGGTCGAACCCGTATACTTCCAATGAACCCTTAAGAACTCAAGCCAACTAGGCTTGAATATGAAAGTTGCCAACACCGCAGCTGCTACTGAAATAAAAACCAATCGATGGAAAACCCACGGCAATGTGTAGACGACTGAATCGAATCACCAACACACAATCCCAAAGCAAACCTTCATCGCCACCTCAAGTAACTACTAGGACACATAAACACAAACAAAGAGTCATCTCCCTCCTTTTTCAACTAAACAAAAATCCTTCCTTAGGACATACTAAACCTTACAAATCATTTCTCGAATAAGAACCTGAATCCATTACCTTACTTCTCATAGCTATACGTCAAACTCAATAAAGCAGGAGAAGAATGGGCTGGATGCCCAACTCACCCAAAATGCTTACGAATACAACCCAACCACGAGGTTATGATCAACACTTAGTCGGAAGTGCTAAAGTCAAAACCCAATCATGATGCTAACACCAAGAGCTCATCCAAAGAACTACGGTTAGGATTCATTCCAACTAGAGCAGAGGATACAACAAAACACCCAACGAACCAAGAACTGGAGGAGACTATGGGAACAACCCACATACCTGCCAACCTCCTAAACTAATCAACAAATAGGGTCGACTCTAGACACTCGAGAGGCCAAATTGATCTATGCACACTAGCATAACCAATATCTCCCAACTAAGGAAAAATGTCAACTCCGGCCTAACTATCGGTAATACACCAAACCATCACACAGATCTCTAGCCACGCTAGATAACGGACTAGGCAACAACCATCTAGGACTGCTAGAAAGGAAGACTCAAAACAAGCCTAGCACCACAACAAACAGGAAGCGAGCTCTACAAAGCTTACTAACAAGCTAAAACTCCAGGTAAAACACCTCACAGGGCTAACTCACCCCCATCCACTACTAAAGAATAAACTACCAATAAAACAACACATCAATACTATAATTCAGGTAGGCATGTAAGCAATTACACGACAGAAGGGATAGAATCGCAACACGAGCGAGACTAACATAAGTTGAAGATAGCAAAGGCCTGACCTGGAGAAACAGTGTCAGGAAACTCTACCTCTGGCCTACCAAAAGGAGTATCAAACTGACAAAATATAACTCTGGACTGAGTGGTCAAAACTGAAGGCCCAACCGGCCCTCGCCGGGGACAAGCTCTATAAAGGTGACCAATCTCTCTACAATGATAACAACCAGGCTGTTCAGGATAAATAATCGTAGGGCAATTCATAGCAAAGTTCCAACACTCACCAAAGCAAAAATAGCCTCTACTAGATGAAGATCTTTGATACTTGTTTTAATATTCTGTATAAGCTTTCATGTCTATGCTTTTATTATCTCTTTACTTGTTAGAATAATTTATGTACTGTAAGTCCATTAGACAGTATCTTCAAAAAATCTATGGATAATAACCAACATATTTTAAACAGTATCAATTTATCTTCCCAAGCAACTAAGATTGCTAAAACTGAAAATGATTTACAAAACTGGAATTTACCAGAAGAACCTTTCAAAAAGATTTACCACTTAGGTAATTTTAGTTACATCACTCGTCATAATATTAAGACTTGTGAATCCACTATTGCTATTAATAATTCTTTAGAGATTATCAAACTACTTAAAACCAACGACATAGATCGATATAGAAATAATTTTAATTATTTGCATATTGGTTTAGTACAGGTGGCTGTCAAGCCCCTCTTCAGGAAAGGTCTTGATATTCCTGTTTGTGTCCTCCTTAGAGATGACATGTTTCTTAATTTTGATGATTCTCTGTTAGGAGTATTGCAAAGTAACCTAGCCGATGGCCCGGTTTACTTTAATTGTTATCCTAACTTCTCCGTTGACATTAATGATCCTAATGTCATGGATTCTTTAACACTTAATGTCAAAACCAAAAACCTTAACAGTAAAGCCAATACTCGTGAGATAGCCATCATCTACAGAGTATATTATAGGCTTATGAAAACTACCCTTGCACCAAAGGCAAGAATTGAAAGCCCGAGAGGTGAAACTATGCTTATGGAAGCCAATCATAATCATAGTACTATCTTTGTTCCATGTCTTCTGAAATGGAACGATATCCTCTCTAGCAGTGATTGGCACTTTGATGCTATCACATTGCCGTCCTCGTCTCATTCGGAGAGACATCAAATAGAAAGGGTCATTCAATTTCCTGATGGATCGATCGACCTCAAATTCCTTGAAAATTCGAGACCCTCATCTTATAGGCGATCGACTTCTTCCCGTCCTTCGACATCAGGTCCTACAAGATCCGTCCCAAGGCCGGAATCTTCTTCAAAAACCCCGGAGGAAGAGGATGGTCAAAGTCATCTTAATGATAATGACAAAGGGAAAGCCACTGGAGTAGATTTCTCGGGAAAAGTACCCAAAGTCTACTATGAAAATCTTCCAGGTAGCCCTTCGGCTAGCGAAATGGAACCTCCTGCAGAAAAACCTGCTTGGCTTGGCATGCTAAAGGCTAATGAGGTCTTCGAACCCAACCCTAGCATTCTGCAAAATCAGTGGAATCATCCGCAAAACCAAATAAAGAGAAAGTGGTATGCTACCACATATACTCTTAGACAAAGAGAATCCTTTAGAGATTTGTGGATGAAAGACATGAGAATAATCGGTTGTGAAATCGAATTCTTCAAATGGTTTGAAATGACAGGCAAAATCGAAAATTGCGCTGAGTCATTACAAATTATCATTAACAAATGGTACACTTCATCCAACAAGGTTGTTGAGTCTATTACTCCTCTCTTAGAAGGGATTAGCATCCCTATTGCAGGGACTGTTATTAAAGCTTCTCCTTTTAAAGAAAAAAGTGATAAACCCGAAGCTTCATTAACAGCCGCTGACATAGACAGAGTAGTAGAACAAAACAACTACTCTAACCAAATTCTCCATGTCATTTCTAGACAGATAGAAGATACCAAACCCACCTTGAGTGGTAGACCAGCCCCAGCTTCTACTTCAGATAGCCCCCAAGGAAAAACCTACCCAGGATTTAGAATCCCGGAATTTTCCAAAAAGAATTTCCCAAAACTTAAGGATACTTTCGAAGTTACGGGAGATATTATTGATAAAATCAATGCCCAGCTTAACAACTTCCATATCTCCAAAAAAGATGGTAAGAAGGTTGCCACCATACAAGAGAAACCTGAACAGGAGAAATCCACTCTTATTCAGAAGCTCTCCAATGATCGTTTTCATAACTTGAAAAACTATCATAACAAAC